>CABHPP010131146.1:0-50599 GCA_902168425.1 Peromyscus attwateri
CTTGTGTTTGGAGCTCCAGGTACAGGGTTTGTAGAAAGAACGTATTACCATGTAAGTCTGCTTTCCCACATTGTGGTTTCCTTACTAGAGTGCATTAGGGCTCATTGACTGTGCCTCTCCCAAGTACACCTGCACACTAACACAGTATTTGTGGTTTTGCCTTCAAGAAACATTCAGTGTAATATGTGTGTGTCTTCTGAAGTGAGTGTTCTGGAGCAAAGTGAAGCTATATTGATTTTTTTTTGTTTTTGTTTTCATTAGCATTGGCTTTGGTATGGTTGAGTGGAGAGAACCTATTTTCACATTCTACAGTTAAGATATTCTAACTCACTGGTTTTGTTTTCATTTTTAAAACCTGTGTTTTAAAAATGAGTAGTCACTGGTTTACAGTCAAATGAGTTGAAAGTGATGGGATTTTCTTTATGCCCTTAGCTCTCACACATGTATCTGTACCTTTAAGGCTGGGAACCTGTGTTAACACGATTATCTGGTATATCCTGACTGGAATGCATCATCATGTTTATCATGTGCAGTAGTTACACTGCAGGAAGAATCCTCCGGGCTCTTCGCATTAGTCCGTCCTTCCCACCAAGTCCATTCGGACAGGTCACATCTTTTTTTGATTTCCTTAATGCCATAAAGTATTGACCATCTTTTCATGTGCTTGTTGGCTATCTTTACTTAAAAAATGATTTTCACAATTTCATACACATACAATGTGTAGCTGAATATTATGTTAAGGTGTGTTACTTTTGTTTACGTTGCATTTGTTTAACTCTGTGAAGCTGTGTTACTGTGCCTGTCTAAAACACCTGATTAGTCTAATAAAGAGTTGAATGGCCAATAGCAAGGCAGGAGAAAGGATAAGTGGGGCTGGTAGGCAGAGAGAATATATAGAAAGAGAAATCTGGGAGGAGAGAGAGAAGAGAAAGTAGCCAGAGAAGGAGGAGGACCCACAGGCCAGCTGCCCAGCTACACAGCAAGCCATGGAGTAAGAGTAAGATTTGCAGAAGTAAGAGAATGGGAAAAGCCCAGAGGCAAACGATAGGACAGTTTAAGGAAAACTGGCAAGAAACTAAGCCAAGCCAAGGCTGGGCATTCATAATTAAGACTATGCCTTTGTGTGTGGATTTATTTGGGAGCTGGGTGGTGGGCCCCCCAAAAGAGTTAAAACGAACAGCAATAATGTACTTTGGTCATATTTCCCTTTACCTTATTCCCCCTCCCTCCACTGAACCCATTCTTTTTCTCATAGCGCTGTGTGTACTTTCATGTGTTTTCTTGTGTGCCTTACTGCATTTAATTAGGTCTGCTGCATGTGCATGGGTATTAGGTTATTTAAGAATGAAGGCCGATTACCAGAGGCTACCCCATCAAGGAATTTGACTGTCCCCACCTGACCCCCAGTACCCATAACTGCCTTTATTTCCTCAGAGGGTGTGGGGACCCATGGCAGCATCTCCATGATGCAATGTTGATCATCTTTTGCAGGTACCTACCACTATATGTCACGGAAGACAGCATTTCATATCATTCCTTCTCATCCTCTGACTCTTATATTCTTTTCTTCCCTGATTTCTGGTTGGTCCCTGGAGGGGATTGTTTGTGTGTGTGTGTGTGTGTGTGTGTGTGTGTGTGTAGAGAGAGAGACACAGAGAGAAAGAGACAGAGACAGAGAGACAGAAATGAGGAAGGGAAAGGGAAGGGGGATTCACTTAGGCCTTAGTTCATCTCCCAGCCCCCAGTTCCTTGGCTTGTGGAGTGTTTTGGTCCTGTGTACCCCACAGCACTTGCAGGTTGCTGTGGGATTCTCTGTCATGTTGTTACATCTACATCTACTCAGGGTTGTTACAACACTTTCTAGAAACCACAAAGCTTTCCTTAATCCAAGTTGTTCCCTACTTTCAAATGAGAAGAAGATTTAAACTAAGTTTCTCTGTGTCTCTGTCTGAGAGTTTCCTACCCTCTCCCTCCCTTGCTTCCTGTGTGCTCCCTCTCCCCAGCCTTAGTTACTTTTCTGTGGCTGTGAAGAGAACAAAGGCAACTTACAAAAGAAAGCATTTCATTGGGGGCTTGCTTACAGTTTCAGAGGGTGAGTCCCTGACCATCATGCTGGGGAGCATGGCAGCAGGCAGACATGGCGCTGGAACAGTAGCTGAGAGCTTCCATCTGATCCACAGGCAGGAGGCAGAGAGAGCACACCGAATGGTGTGGGCTCACCCCCAGTGACTTGTGTCCTCTAAGAAGGCCACGCCTCCTAATCCTTCCCAGGACAGTTCAAAGGACCAAACATTTAAATACATGAGCCTGTGGGAGCCATTCTCATTCAAACAACAACTCAATAGAAAGCCAAACTCTCTCAATAGAAACATGTATATTACTTGAATCTTTTCAACATTTTTGCATGTGTACACGTGTGTGCAAGTATACTCTCCCATGGGGTGCGTGTCGAGGCAAGAGTTTGATGTTAGAATGTTTATTTTTCATCAACTACCTTTTCACTTTACTTATATGTCTTAGGGTTTCTACTGCTGTGAAGAGACACCATGGCCATGACCATGCATATAAAGGAAAACATTTAATATGGTGGCTTACAGTTTCAGAGGTTCAGTCCATTATCATGGTGGGACATGACTGCATGCAGGCAGACATGGTGCTGGAGAAGGAGCTGAGAGTCCTACCTCTTGATCCGTAGGCAATAGGAAGTGAACTATGACATTTAGCATAGCTTGAGCATGGAGACCTCAAAGCCCACTCCCATAGTGACACTTCCTCCAACAAGGCCTAATAGTGTCTCTCCCCTTGGGGGCCATTTTCTTTCAAACTACCACATTATAAAAATTTATTTTTACTTTACGAGTGTTGTGTGTGTGTGTGTGTGTGTGTGTGTGTGTGTGTGTGTGTGTGGTGTGTGTGTGTACATACATGTGTACCGTGCTTGCGCAGTGCCTTCAGAGGCCAGAAGAGGGGATTGGATCTCTTGGAAACAGAGCTACAGGCAGTTGTGAACTGCCACTTGGGTGCTAGGAAGCAAACCGGGCTCCTCTTCAAGAGCAGTTTGTGCTCTTAACATCTGGGCCGTCCCTACAGCCCCACCGTACCTTTGTAAAGGCAGGGTCTCTCCCTGAACCTGAAGTGTGCTGTTGTGACTGGACAGGCGGGCCGTGAGCCCTGGAGATCTGTTGTCTTTTCCGCCAGTGGTGGTGTTGCCGGCATGCATCACCACATCCAGCCTCTGTGTGGGCTGTGGGGATCCAGACTCAGGTCCTCGTGGTTGAGCAATAAGCGTTTACCATGGAACCTTCTCTGTAGCCCACTAATTGAATGTGTGCTGAATGTCTTTGGTGCAAGCACCTCTAAAACTTGTTTCTCTTTCCCTGCCCCTGACATCGAAATGTATAACTTAGTTTTTTTTTTCTTTCTTTTTTTTTGTTTTGTTTTGTTTTGTTTTTGGTTACACCTTTCATCTCTAGACTGAGAAACTAAAATAGGAATGTGACTGCAATGGTGTGCACAGTGTACTCTGACAAGGGTTTCGTGGGTGGGATAATATTGAAAGGCTTCCATCACAGCTATCTGGGGTGTGTGGGAGAAGCCTTTCTGCTTAGCACTAAACAGATGCATGCATACATTGGAGCTGCCTGATTTCACTCTTCAGATCAGGACTGTACTCCATCCTGTAGAGGAAGCTCTGGAAATCAAGGAGTTCTACTAAAATCAGAACATTTATGACAGGGTGCCTTTCAGTATGAGTGGAGGTATGTTAGAATTGGTTTATCTTTTATGTTTATGAAAATGATAATATCCTAAGTAGAACATTTGGCAATTCCTTTTCATGAAGTTCATTTCGAGGTCTTTCAAACTCATTTGCTTTTACTCTTAAGCAGACAGACCACTTATCTTTCTTAATATAGGTTGTTTCCCTTGCTTATTTAAATAGCTTTTCTGTTCCTGGATATGGAAAAAGTAAGATTCATTCCACTCACATAACTTTTAACAAAGAACGACTATCTTTCAACTATTCATTGGTGTCAAAAGTATATCAACTTTGAACCTCCACTTACTCAGTTAAGTATGTTATTTATTATCTTTAAGATAGCAGGAATCTTCCCCTATTTGATGGTTCAACGGTGTCACAAGGTATAGTCAGTCAAGTTGAATTTTTTTTTAAAAGATTGACAAATTTAATTAACTCTGTAATTGCCAAAACTTGCCCTTTATATAAAAATGACATAAACATTAAATCTGATGTTTCTATAAAAATTGTTTTACCCTTTCATTCCTTGAGCATATGAACTGTATTTATTTTATGGTCTGTTGAATGCAGGCTACTCTAGCAGATGCACTCTATACTGGGTGCTGTACACAAGAAGCATATCTTCTCCACAGTTCTGGACCCGGGAGTCTCTGCTTCTTGGGTCATAGGTGGGCATCCTCTCAGTGTTGAAATTATACTGGAGACTGACCACGTGGATCAGCTTCACTAATGAACTTATTCTCCATGGAAGTTTTATAATGCACATCTCCTTCAAGTTCACAGTAGTGACAACACTGTGAGGTCGATAATGCACCGGTGTTGACATTGACCTGTCCTTGTCCGCCATGCTGGACCTGTCCTTGTACACCATGCTGGACCTGTCCTTGTACACCATGCCGGCCCTGTCCTTGTCCGCCATGCTGGACCTGTCCTTGTACGCCATGCTGGCCGTGTGTAGAGAGGTTGATAATGCACCAGCGCTGACACTGGACATGTTCTTGTCCGCCATGCCGGCCGTGTGTATTTGGCATCCATTTTGTTGGGGCCACTGTCTCTTCTCTAGTTAAAAATCTCAAAAAACAAATCCACAGTCCATTCAACTTTAAGCCTGTTACTGGTGATTGTTTCCTGCCTCATCATGTTCACATAATGAGTTTCATGACATCGACCTTTTCATTTCTCTGGTCCCCTCTCCCACCATTTGGATGCAGCAGAGAGCTGTAAGTAGTTGGTACAAATACATGCAACCAGATGCAAATGTTCTGAGAACTAGGCATGGTGGTCCACATTGTAATCCCAGCTCCCCGGGACCAAAGCAGGACTGCCAGGTTTGGTCAGTCTGAGATACGTAGGATGTCTCTGTCTCCAAAAGAAGAAAGGAAGAGAAAAGAAAGAACCAAATGAAATTTTGTAGAAACCTACAATAGAATTTTTGGAGTGACTATGTCTTTAATAAAGAATTGGTGGCAGATGTTTTATCTACAGGCAGCATGTTTTAATCTCATTGTCCCTTATTAAAACTTTAAAGTAGAGATATTTAACTTTTTGGCTTCTCTGGGCCACATATAAATGTTATTTCAAGTTCTCCCATCTATGTTAGGAAATTGTAAGAATTAATATAATAAGAATTTCTAGAAAATTTTATGTAACTATATAACATCTTTGACTCTTGTGTGGGAAAATAGTAATGAAAGAAAATTACTCCCTTGAAATCTTTTTTTTTTTTTTTTTTGGTTTTTCGAGACAGGGTTTCTCTGTGTAGCTTTGCGCCTTTCCTGGAACTCACTTGGTAGCCCAGGCTGGCCTCGAACTCACAGAGATCCGCCTGGCTCTGCCTCCCGAGTGCTGGGATTAAAGGCGTGCGCCACCACCGCCCGGCTTCCTTGAAATCTTTTGACTAAAGTTACTACCACAATCCTAAACAGGTTTTTGGTTTTTTTTTTTTTTTTTTTTTTTTAATAAAAAATTTATAAAAAAATACATTCTCCATTAAAATGATGTAATCAAACTCTAATAAAAATATTAATTAATAATGAAGAAGAAACAGAACAAATAATTGCTTATTAAAAGCAGCATCTATGAGCATTTTAGGATTTTATTGCTAGCTGCAGTTTTGTGTTTGGTAGTTTAAAAAGGCTTTTTTATTATGTATTATTTTCAGGTCATGTCTAAACACGTTTGATTAATTTTGATTTAAGATTTTCAGCCAGTGCTTATAGTCCAGCCGTAATAATTGAACTGTAGTAATTGAGTGCTTTACCCTTGATTATTTACATAGCATTTCCTGGTTTCCTGATGCATGTGATGGAGTCACTTGGCCTGGAGCTCAGTAGAGGAGCAACCAGCCCTGACCTTGCTCTGAGAGTGTGTCTCTCTCACCGTAGTCCTCTGTCAACACTCCAAAAGAGCAGTTTAAGTGAAGCTAATAAGTTCTAGTTTAAATCTAATTGATTAATTAACTAATTAATCAATTAATTTTGCCTTAGGTCTAGTCTCCCTATGTAGCTTGCCTGGAACTTTCAATCCTGTGTTCCTCAGAGAACATTAGATGCTTGTACTGTAGTACCTAGATAATTTCTAGCTTAGTTTTGAAGATGAATATTATATTATTTTTAAAAACTTTTGTTTTCAATGAGTATAAGTTGGGTGAATTTTCTCTGGTTCAGTACATTATTTCTGTTGCTTGTTTGTTTTTTCAGACAGAGTTTTCAGGTAACCCAGTATGACCTCAAACTCATTGAGTAGGTGAGGGTGACTTGAGTCCTCCTGCCTCTACCTCCCGAGTGCTGGGATTCCAGTGGCAGACCAGCAGATCCAGTTTATGTGGTGGTGGGATCCAGCCCGCATGCTAGGCAAGCCCTCCAGCCAACTGAGCTTCAGCTCCAACCTCTCTCGGTTCCTTCTTCCTTTCTCTCATTCTTTAAAGATTTATTTTTATTTATGTATGTGTGTCCATGTGTAGGTATGTATACATGTGTGCAAATGCTCATGTGGTTAGAAGAAGACATTAGATATCCTGGAGCTGGAGTTGCAGGTGGTTGTGCATCTCCTGCCTTTAGTGTTGGGAACTGAACTGGAATAAACACTCTTAACCTTGGATCCATCTCTCTAGCCCCATGTTTAGATAATTTGTATAATTTTTTTTTTTTTAGATTTAACAACGCTTGAACTGCTGTTGTTATAAACCCTAAAACTTACTTTTGAAGAAAAGTGTTTTTCCAATGATATTTATGCAAAATTAAAGACTGTGTCTTCTTGTCAAGTACTTGTGGAAGCTCTTTCAAGTGAAAAATATTTTATTAAGTAATGTTAGCTTTTTTGAGGATTTCATTTATTGTTGCAGTGTAACATATGGAAATCGCTTTTAAGTGAGTTAGTGCTTTTATCCCCTTCATTTTAATTATTTAAATTTTTATTTTAAGAATTGAAACTTACATGCAATTTTTAAGAATTAATTTAGGGGGCTGGAGAGATGGCTCAGCAGTTAAGAGCACTGGCTGATCTTCCAGAGAACCTGGGTTCAATTCCCAGCACCCACATGGCAGCTTACAGCTGTCTGTAGCTCCAATTCCAGGGAATCTGGCACCTTCACAGACATACATGCACACAGAACACCAATATGCATAAAATAAAAATAAATCTTAGAAAAGAATTTCAAGAGATCGGATGTCCCTTCACCTAGTTTCATCAACAGTAACTATTTGCAAAACTGTAAGTTAGTAGTATGATCAGGATAATGAAATAATCAGGAGTTTCAGAAATTCCATTACCTGGTAATGTTTGTAGTGCTCAGTATATCAACCATTAGTTTTTCTCCATTTCTATAATTTCATAATTTCAAGAATGTTACATATGGAACAATCAGGAGGCTGAACCAGGAGGATTATAAGTTTAGGGCCAGCTTGGGCTCCCTAGAGATAACTTAAGATGTATAGTGTCTTCCTGTAGCAGTTTGCTTGCTCCAAAGTGACTGTGTGAGGGCAATACAGTTACAGCTGCCCCTCTTGTCTGACTCTGCTACATTTGTTTTCTAGCCTCTCAGAGTTTCAGTTCACCTGTGCCTTTAGTGTGGAGTGTGTTTCTTGTAGGCAGCATACAGTTGGGTTGTGTGTTTTAATCTACTCTGCTAGACTGGTCTTTTAATTAATATATTTATTTACAGTCAGTCAAATTATTGATTGTTAAAGTTTGGGATTCAAGCTCCATGTTGTTTACTTCTGTTCCAACCTGGGATGTGATTCATCCCTCTATCCCATGTACCCTTGTTATTGAGGAGCCTCACCTCACCTGCCAGGGATTTGTTCCGAGACTGACAACCTCCTCCACCCCCACCCCTACCCCCACTCTCCAGCAGTGCACGTGTGAAACCACAGAAAGCACGAAGCACACATTGCTACTTACAATACTTCATAATTCAAAACTTGAGAATTTTTTTATTTCTGGAATCTTCTGCACTATATTTTTGGATCTCAGATAACTAAAACAGAAACGTAAAAACCAACTGGTGATGAGGGAGGTAATACATATTTCTTGGTTTAAAAAAATGTGACTTCAAAATTGTACTTGAAAGTATATGCGTATTACTGTGTATGTGTATGCTTGTCTGTGTGTGGGACCAAGTGTCTGCTGGCAAACAGAAGCCTTGAGCCTTTCTCTCGATTTACTAAAGACCTTGCTGACCAGTTCTTAGCAGTCAAACTCCTCTATCTGTTCACAGCTCTCCTCCCTTTTCTTACTCTTGATCTAGTTGGAATGACTTTAACTTGTGCAAGTAGCTCCTAGCTTTCAGTTATTCTTATTATATGTCTTGTTAAAATCTAATCATCATTTCTTCTCTTTGAGCAACTGTCAGAATTTCTGTGGAGATTGACTGAATTAATAGCAGTATTATTTATCATAATGAGAAAAATCAACCTTTCCATGTTGATTGTACAATGTTTTAAATTGCCTCAATAGTAGAATTCTGCAGTAAATTATTATTATTATTGTTTTAAAATTTTATTTGTGTATGTGCAAAGAAGTCAACCTTCAGTCGCATTCTTTAGGAGATGGCCACGTCCTTTTTTTTTTGAGAACGTCTTCCACGTCTGGCTTTCTAGTGAGCCCCAGGGATGACTGTGTCTCTCTAGTGCTGGGCTTACAAGTGCATGCCATCATGTCCAGCTACTTCTCTGGATACTGGAGATGGCCCTTCTGCTTACAAGACAGGCACTTTGTGGACTGAGCCATCTCTCCAGCCTCTTACTGTAGATGTTTTCACAGGAAAAGTTTCTTTGGCGGTGTAGTGTCTTGGCTGTTCAAAGTCTCACCTAATCTTGGGGTTGGATTGTTTTCTTCACAGGATGATGGTCTAGAAGACAACGAGAAGAATTTCTATGAATCTGAGGATGAAGAGAAGGAAAAGAGTGACAAGAAGAGGCCGTATATTATGGATCCAGACCATAGACTCTTAATAAGAAACACAAAGCCTTTGCTTCAGAGCAGGAATGCAGCGGTATGTTGAGACTAGGAAAGAACTGTTTTACAGATTGAAAAAAACCAAACAATTGAAAGTATGTGCAGTCAGTACTGAGCATGTGACTGTTCTTACAGCAGACACATGTGATGGGTAGCTGGGAACGTGTGAGATATAACATAAAGCTTTAGAGACCCAAGTCTGTATTCTAAATGTTTTTTTTTAGCTTTCTTTGTTTCTAGACATGCAAAATCAGGGTTTGATGAACATGCCTAGCTTGATAGTCCAATGGACTCATCTGCTTTTTTCTGGTTGTGTTAACTGGCTTGTTCAAAGACACAAGCTTACTTTGTTTGGGAATTGATTGATTTGTATTGGGCCTTATGTAAGGATGTAGGTGTGTCTGTCACATTTGCTGTCATAGCTGAGAATAGCAGATAGGATGGTTTTCCCTAATGTTAAATCTGCCTGATGAAGTTCTTAAGAGACTGTATCATATCATAACATTGGCTGGGAATGTAGCTCGGTGATGGGGCACATGTCTTCTATGTCTGAGGCCTCCAGCACTGGGGTAAAATGCCTCATGGTAATAAGCTTAATTGGAATTGTTAGTAATTAAAGATCATCTTTGTTTGAGTCTCACAGACTTTTGCTTATTTGTTTGATATATTTTGTTTTAAATGACCATAAACTTTAGACAAATACATATTAAGAAATGTAGGCCACGACAATCAGGTAATACATTATAATATCTTCGTCTCCTCATTCAAGAATCAGCTTTATGACTTAGTGCATTTATTCCAGATCTTTTTCATCTGTATAAATAGATATATTCACAAATGCTGATTCACAAATGCTGGTATGTATGTATTAATGCTAACAAAAAGAAGTTATATTTTATAGAGTTTTTAGAATTATTTGCAGAATGTTCGTCTGGGTTTGTTTGTTTGTTTTTAAGATTTAGTTGTTTAATTTTATGTGTGTGTGTTTTCTGTGTATATGATGTGCACCACATGCATGCCTGTACACTCACAGAGGTGAGAAGAGGTTGTCAGATCCCTAGGAACTGGAGTTGTAGATGATTGTGAGCCACCATCCCCTGTAAGACCAATAAGTGCTCCTAACCACTGAGCCGTTGCTCCAGACCATGACCACTGCCTTTAAGTATGATTGAATTCATTGTTTTTTACCCTGTGTTTTCTGCTGGCTTTTACAGTTAAAGGCTAGACAGGTTGAAGTTAAACATATACCCAAATTTGTTTCAATTAAGAAGATAATGAATTATTTTCTTCAAATATAAGGAACTACACTGACTCCTTTCTTTTCTGCACTTGTTGAGAATTTAGCCTTTAGAAGTTTGTGTACTTAGAAGTTAGCAGAAGTTTTTATGTTACTACTAACAATGTGATCCCAAATCATCATTCAAAAGCCCAGTCATAGAAAAACATGAATTCATTGATACTGTTCATACGTGCTTGTGGTTTAGTGTGCCTAGTCTTCTTAGTAGCTGCCACTCACTGTCTAAGGTATTACTAACTCACTGTTAGCTTCATTTTGTCTTGGGAGTTGGTTTTAAGATTCAGAGGCTTGCTGATATTGCCAGGTATTGAGTCCTAGGGTACTTGGTTGTTTCAGTGCATATTTGGGGTCCCTGCTTCTTTGCTAGTGCACCAAATAGGCTGCCATGGTTCTGAGTATATTGTGTTACCCTGCTTTGTATAAATTTAAATGAAGCCTGACTTTTGAAGAATTACAAAGATTAAAAAACAACAGTCTTATTTTTGCCAGGTGTAGTTGCTCATAGCTTCAGTCCCAGCACTTAGGAGGTAGAGGCAGGTGGATCTCTGTGAGTTAGAAGCCAGAGTGGACTCCATAGGGAGTTTCAGGCCAGCTGAGACTACATAGGAAGACCCTGTCTTAAAACAAAGAAACATAGCTGGGTGGTGGTGGTGCATGCCTTTAATCCTAGCACTCGAGAGGCAGAGGCAGGTGGATCTCTGTGAGTTCAAGGCCAGGCTGGTATACATAGAGTTCCAGGACAGCCTAGGCTACACAGAGAAACCCTATAGTGGTATTTTAATTGTACTGAAATGTGATTTTATTTGTATGTTAATAAATAAAGTTGCCTAGGGGGGCTCTGTGTTTCTTATTTAATAAGACGGTTGGTTACATCTACAAAACCCTGTCTCAAAAAACAAACAACAAAAACAAACAAAGGAACACACACTTGTTCTTAAGTTTGAAAGGGAATTTTGGGAATGTTTTCAGAAAACTTGATGGGTCAGGGTCGTGACTGCATTGGCGGCAGAACCAGAAGCAGAAGGCTATGGGCTTGATGACGTAGATGATTAAGAAGAGCGCGCAGTGTGAGATGCTTTGGCTAGGAGCAGGTGTCCTGCACGGGAGGCCTGTTGACTGAGTTCTTTTAGCCAGTCTGCATTTTGGAGTGGTGAGAGTTTCCCTAGTGGCTTTTTACAAATTGGCCTTCAGATTTCAGATGTGTTGAGGAAACCTTAAGCTATTGTTTTTATAGATAATGAGGCAAAAGGGAGGTAGGTCATTTAGTTCTTTTGGATTTGAGATCAACTTGACTAATATATTCAAAAGATGTCATACCAAGTGAAAGCTGTGTCTTGACACATAGAAAATACAGTTTTCCTTCTTGCATATGGGTTTGGGTGTCTTATACTTTATCAGCGCAAGTGAGGAAATGAGATATTGTTCTAGAATTCCCAGGTTCTATCTGAAAGCCATTAAGCCAACTTATTATCTTTTTAATATTAAAAAAAAAACAGTATATTCAGGATCCCATAATTTTTTTTTTTTAAAGATGATTTTTGTTTATAAAGAATGTCTTTAGCTCAAGCTCCTTAGTGTGTGGAGTGCCGTCTAGACATGCCTGAGACTCTTGCCCTGTACTGTTCTGAACCTGGGGGACAGAGCAGAACTAACTTAGTGTTTATTTGTCTTCTGAACCATTTGTCGATGTCTCAGCAGTCCACATGCTAATCAGGTACTTCAGTGGTGAATCTGAATGTAGAGGCATGTGAGAGAAACACGGTACTGATTTGTTTCGAGAACAGTCTGTACCCCTTACCATGGCTCTGGACTGCTGTGAGACTAGCTTTAAAGTTGTGCATCTTAAAAAGTAAGAGTGCTGCAAGCACCTTGTTGTTATTACATTTTGGATCACTTCCCTTTATTTCGGACAACTTGTTGCTGCTCTGCCCCCAGCCCCCAGGGTCTGACATGGTTTGGAAGTCAGGCCTGCCTCTCTTTAGACTGCGCAGCAGCGCTCAGGTGGACAGCATGCAGGGCTTTTTGTTTTAGGTTTCCCTCAATGCTATTGTCACTGGGGCAGTTAGTTCATTTATGTCATTTGCTTTTCCCAGGGTGTGTTAGTTTCCTGTCTCTGCTGTACAGATTGCCACAATCTAGGTGGAAGAAAAGGACGGGAGTTTATTGTATTCCAGACAGCCCGGAGCCTGAAGTCAGGTGTAAATAGGCTGAACCCCTCTCTCTCAGGATCTGAGGGAGACACCGTCTCTTTCCTCACCTGAAGGCGGGTGATCTTCGCATTTCTTGGCTTACAGATGAGTCACTCGCTTCTCTGCTTTCATCTCGACATTGCCTTTTTTCGGGTTCTTGTAAGGACACATACCAAATTTGGGGCCCCTTCTACTCAAAATGGTCATGTCTGACACCGCTCACATCCTTAATGACATCAGCTAACATTCTGCTCTCAAATACAGGCACTTTTTGAAGATAGGAAGTACTTCGGGGAAAGCGACTTCCACCCCCTAAAAAGGCTCGGACATTGGATTTCCCTTCACAGGCATTCTGAAGGTGTTCAGCGGAACAAGCGCAGCATGAAGGTGAATTCTGACACTTAGCTGCTCACTGTGCTCTTGCGTCTCTTCTCGCAGGTGGTTATGGCTGTTGCTCAGCTGTACTGGCACATTTCACCCAAGTCAGAGGCTGGCGTTATTTCTAAATCCCTGGTGCGCTTACTGCGTAGCAATAGGTAGGTCGTGGTTTTCCGTGTGCTCTTTTCTTTTGTGTTCTCTCAGATGCAGTACTGGAGCAAATGCAGTCCGTTCTGAGCCTGGGATATATAGTTGACTACTTCATAAATAAGGTCTCATACTTAATGGGTTATTATAAAATGATATCATCTTAATGAAAAAAAAAATGGAAGTTTTTAGCTTCACGTCCAGAGAGATTAAATTATGTTGCGACATAGAGCGTGCATTTTGCTTTCTTGCTGTTTTGAAGTTTTAGTTATTCTGAAATCTCTGAAACCTTTACTGAAGTGTTCTCAGCTAGCTTTGCTCAGTGTGTTAAATCTGACCTTAGAGCAGTGGTTCCCAACCTTCCTAACGCTCGATCCTTTAATACAGTTCCTCCTCATGTGATGACCCCAACCAGACAATTACTTTTGTTACTACTTCATAACAGTAATTTTGCTACTGTTATGAATCACAGTGTAAATATCTGTGTTTTCCAGTGGTCTTAGGTGACCCCTCTGAAAGGGTTGTTTGGCCCTCAGAGGGGTCACGACCCACAGGTTAACCATTTTCCTCGAATAATGCAGAGACATGTCATGTTGCCTGTGGCAGAGCCCTACTTCATATAAAATTGGAATGTCCAGTCACTAGTTTCTTCAGTTTTAAAAAGAACTATGTATTTTTGTTGTTTTGATTGTGTGTGTGTGTGTGTGTGTGTGTGTGTGTGTGTGTGTGTGTCTGTGAGCGATGGTGTATGCATGTGTGTTAGTAGGGCTGTATGTGTGTGTGATTTGTGTGCACATGTGTGTTCCTGGGGCATATGGAGACCAGAGGAGAATGTCTGGTATTCTGCTCTGACTTTATGCCAGATTCCCGTGACACAAGGTCTCTTATTAACTGGTAGGCTGGTGGCTGCAAGCTCTGGGGAGCCTGCTGCCTTCCCCTCACGGCCTTGGAGTTACAGGTTCCCGGCGTCCCTCAGCATAGGGGCTGGGGATTTGAACAGTCTTCATGTTTGCACGGCAAGCCCTGCTGGCTGCTGAATCCTCTCCTTAACCCCCAAGAGTAGCTACTAGAAAATAATTACTCCTTTAATAAGCCCTGTGCTCCATAGTTTCCTGTATGGTAGCTAGAACATGCCACCTTTTAAAACTTCCCTTCGTGTAATTCAGTAGTTGAGATCAGCAATCTCAAACAAACAACAAAAAAACTTAAAAAGAGTTGTCATGATGAGTTCTTTCATTAGAGTTTTAAAGTTAGCATTAGGCTCTTTACGTTTAAAAACGTCATCCATTGTTCTGTTGGTCAGTGTGCCCTAGACATTTCACAGTGCTAGCTGTTCGTTTTAATTGTTTTCTTTCCTTTAGAGCACACCTGCACGAACTGGGATGGGAAGGTGTGTGCTGATCTGTCCCTCACTCCTAGGGGTCCACAGTCCCAGCCCTTGCTCATCAACTGCTGTCTGAGAAACAAATCAGAAGCGGTTTCATTCAGTGCTGCTCTCCTTCACTTGATCTCTACCCATTTTTTGTTACCAACTCAGTAATGTTCCTTTTCAGTGGATAGTTCAAATGGCACTAGTAAGATCTGAAATGGTTCTTTGATATAAGGTCCTTACCAGATTAATGTGAATTTAATATCAGATTCTGTGCTTTTGGTAAATATTAGGACTTAATGGGCCTTCGTTTTGACTTATGATTGAGTGACACTGTGGAGCCTTGTAAGGATTTGAGTTAGCACTGTGATCACCTTTCCTCCATTCATGTGTGCAAAGCAGCAGTATTGGCCTTGAGTTTAGAGGTGCAGTATTACAAAAATTAGTTCTAACTCTACCTCATGATATACCTACCACACATAACTTCTTAGTATTCTAGAGGAAAAATGCATTGGAAAGAAGATATAAGTGCCTTATATTTATTAAAAACTTAGAATATTGTATTTAAGAATTTTGTTCACACTGAGTTTTCTTATAGATTATCTTCAGTGTATTATTTTTTCAAAGATGTTTCATTGGATGTACCTACTGAAATTTCTTTTAACCTCTAGGGAGGTGCAGTATATTGTCTTACAGAATATTGCAACCATGTCAATTCAGAGAAAGGTATGTATATTGTAAGCATTTGATTCAAAGAAGCACACAAGCATGCCGCTATGACAAATGTACTTATGTATTTCCTTTTGTTGACCTAGGGTATGTTTGAACCTTACCTGAAGAGTTTCTACGTCAGGTCCACTGATCCAACTATGATCAAAACTCTGAAGGTCCGTATGTTTCATACAGGTTCTCTAGCAGCTGTGTACTTTGAAGAGATATTGCCGTAGCTTCTGGCATCTGTAAATACGGTCTTTTGTGTGTGTGTGTGTGTGTTCAGTTGTGCGTGTATGCAGAAGCCAGAGAACAACCTTGGGTGTTGTTCCTCAGGTGCCAGTTTTTTTTTTGGTTTTTTGTTTTGTTTTTTGTTTTTTGTTTTTTTTTTTTTTTGAAGACAAATTCTCTCAGTGGCCTGGAACTCCCCAGCTAGACAAGGAAGGCTGTCAAGTGAATGACAGGAGTCCTGCCTCTGTCCCCAGCTCTAAGAAGTGCATGCCACATGTCCAACACTTTGTATGTGGATAGGGATCAATTCAAGTCCTTGTGTTTGCATTTTGCCAACTGAGCTATTTCTCCAGCTCTTTAAATTACAGTCGTCGTCTGTTTTTTTTTTTTTTTTTTAACATATTTGAAAATTGTCCTTCATACTTTGCCTGTATTATTATGTGCTGGTTATTTTGTTACTTTCAGATGTGTTAGTTGCCTGTATCTCAGATAACTTAACATGCTGAAAGAGACAGGTATATACATAAATAAATTTAGTACTTTGTGCTTTAAACAGATAATGGAGATTTAAGTCCTATACTAAATAAAAAGATGGGGCTGATTCTGTGGGAGATTTGTGGAAAATGATATTTGGAAGGATTTAAAGTCACTTTTTTGTGAATGTTTTTTGGTTGGTAGCGTGTATGGGTATTGTAGAGGCCTGGGAGTGGACTAAGTCGTTTTGCCACCACAGAGACATGAAAGTGTAGAGTGCAGTGAGGGCTACAGAGTGTGGTGGTGAGACAGCGTGGCCTTAGACAGCGCAAGAAGTGCCTAGAAATACACTCAGGCATGGGAACATTTCTGCATACTGTGTGCTGTATCAGAGACATTAAAAACTAATGGAGAAAGAATAGATGTTCTTTAAATATTGAGACAGTGTTATTCTCTTGGAAACTGGGTTTACTCACAAGAAAATTGGGGAAACACAAACAATATGATATTTTTAACATCAACAACAAACAGAGTCCTGCTTTATAATTATGAAACATTACAAGTCATAACTGTGAGCGGAAGGACTGGGTATTTTTACAGCAAAGGGAGGAACAAAATGCTTTATTTGATATTGAGTTGGATCTTTGCGTTTACTTACTATTGAGGTACTTAGTGAAACATAAACATATAAAACAGTTGTGTGGAAACCAAACCTTGATGTTAATTTGCTGATTGTTCTCATTTGTCTCATTCCACCAAACCTGTCTTTATTCATAGGCAGCAGGATTTGGGGTGGTTTTGCAGCAGTTTGGCAACTCTGTTCTATGTATTTTAGTGGAAAACAGTTCTGTGTAATATACATATAGATTTAAAAAGTGTGTTTGAGGCTATTTTTTAAAAGTTGTCTGAACAAAGACTGGTGTCATTTGTTTCAGTGATACGGTGTTTGATTAGCATGCTCAAAGACCTAGTTTAGTTCCCAGTACTGCCAAAATAATGTTTTTAAATTTTAAAAATATTTTAAAATAACTACCCCATGTGTTAGTGCTGGGTTGTAATGCCAGACTTCAGAGGGAGAGACAGTGATGCTTGGTCATTAGTTACATAGTAATTTTGAGGCCTGCCTGAGACTTTGACTCTCCCTTGCACTAAAAAATTCTTGTCTCACTATTTTTATCAAAATAAAATGACTAGTCAAGTTATGTTTTAAGAGAACAGATTCCCAATGGATATAGCAAAATAAGTGATAAAATAATTTTACACAGAATGTATAAAGAACTTCTTTTAAAGTCTGTGCCTTTTAGTTAAAGTGTTTATATCATTTATTTTTAATGTAGTACTTGCTATGAATGTACTGGTAGATATCTTGAGTTGTGTTTTCTGTTGGTCTCATATGTTTGTGCCCACCTTTAGAATAATTAAATCTTTTTTACGGGATAAGCATATTTCTAGCAACCTCAGTGGAGGTAGACTTTTAATTTCACACTTCTTATATTTATAAATTCTGGAATAGAGATTGAAATTGTCTAAGTGTCTGGGAAGGGAGGATTTGAGATAGCCAATCAAGAAAGTTAATTGGTATCTGGAAAACAGAAGTATTACATGAAGGGCAAGTTGTTTTCTAACTTTATTAATAAAAAATAAAAGTTGAGCTAACAAATTGTTTAGGTTAATTAGATATAAATTGTAAAATTAAGGCAATTAGTGAAGATGTGGGATTCTTTTCCTAATTATTTTCTAAGAACTATGTAATTATCTAGTCTCTGTAGACTTGAGGAGACAGATTAAGACTACCTCAAGGATACAGAGCCTCACACAACAGTGATTTAAAAAAAAAAAATCAACTTTCAATTGGAAGTTTAGCCTCTATGAAATTCACCTTTTTATTTGTGTTTTAAAATGTTTTCTTTCTCTTTTTCTCTGTTGTAGCTTGAAATTTTGACAAACTTGGCAAATGAAGCCAACATATCAACTCTTCTTCGAGAATTTCAGGTTTGTATACAATGCTAATTATAGTTTCTGAAATATGTTCAGTCTTGAGTTCAGTATGCCTCCTACTCAGTCTAGAAATATGCAGCTGCATAAATAAAGCAGATTTAGGAAAAGACCAGCCACTGGGAATTTTTCTGCTTTCGAGAGTAAACATTAACTACAAATGCCCGACGTAAAGTAAATGTTTCCTTCTCTGTTTCCATAGCACTGGAAAGACTGGCTCATCATTGGGCTCAAAGTCTGTTTTTGTAAGGATTCTGGCCACGCTGCCACCATCAGCTGTCCTTCCTGTGCTCTGAATGCACTTTGTGTGCCTGTGAAAACACGTCATTGGTTACCTGGTTACCTGGTTACCTGTTTGATTGACTGCCTCTGTTTTAGGTTGCCCCTTTAACTTAAGCTATGTTATTGGAGTGCTTAGAAACATTTGTGTGGGGAGTGGTGACTCCAGCGTGTGGTCTTCTGGTAAAGGTACTGGCCACCAGCCTGACAGCCCAAGTTCGGTCTCCAGGACCCACACTGTAGAAGGAGAGAGTCGATTTGATTAGTTTATTTCATTGGCTTTATGCACTTTATGATGGAGAATCAACTTAGAAGCCTTCATTGAGGAGCACAGCGGTAATCAGCCTGTGTCATTGTTCAGAGCCTCATCCTATACAGCAACCCTGGAGTTCTCACCAGCTTTCAACAGTTACAGATTTAATGAATTCTGTGGCTGTGATTGTTCCTAAGCCCACACTAAATGTCTTTTTACCTGTGTATGACACCTTCTTAAAAAACTGTATTATTACTTTTATACTCTGGTCGAGAGTGGTAGAACGTCACTGCATGCCCACAATTATTTTGTTCTTACCTGGGTCACTGAACTTGTGTGCTATATACTTTTTTCTGGAAAAATTAGTGATAACGTTGGCATGCTTTAGAGCTCTCCTCATATTGGCATGCCAGAAAATTGGCTTTCTCCAGCTCTTTCTGAGTGCCTTCGGCTAGAGAGTGTTGTTGGGGCTAATTTGCATCGCTCATACACACTTATTTCATTCTAGCTGGTGGTCCTTGCCTTGTCCCTTTCTTTCCTTTGCTGGGTAATCCCACCATCTCTCTGCACTTGCCCGGCCCCCAGGACAGCAGGGGGCCCACCTTTGTGTTCTCTGGAGTAGTCAGTGAGCCTCTTGCAGGGTGTGTCGTCCACCTAAGTACTGTGAGCGTGCTGTGTCAGGTCCACTTTCCAGGGGAACTTTAAATCCCTCCTTTGGTCTGTGTCTGTATTTTCGTTGTACTTACAATTTGTTCACAATAACTGAGTGAGATGGGGAGTTTCCTCAACAGCTCTACTGCATTCTTCGTAATTATAGCAGTGAGACTGTTGTGTGGGAACAGTTTTAAGTCTGCTTTGCTTTTCCTTTCATGGAACTAGAAAGCTCCCCTTGTTTCTTGAACTTTCGTCATCTCCTGGAGACTTTGCACTAAAGTCCTGTATTGTTTCCATATCTCTTGTTTTTTTTTTTCTCCTTTGATTTCTCATTAGATAACTGTTTTAATGCATATTCTTCTTAGATACCCATAGAGTCAATTCTGTACTACACACTTAGAATTTGGGACTAGGAATCTTTTTTAAAAACAAAAGCTTGGCTTTTAAACTTAGGAAGTTGTAACCAAAGTCCCAAAGTCCGTCCGTAAGGCTCTCAGGAGGTTTGTAAAGGCCTTTTACTCCCTTTTGTTAGTCAGAGCTGGTTTTCAGTTTACACCACTACATCTCTGCACCGTTCTGTTTGAAACTCTGCTGTTGACTGATTTTGTGAACTAGAGCTGTAGCCTTAGTGAAGCACCAGTCACTACAGCTGCTGGACCTTTGCTGGCACTCTTAAACCATCCCAGGGGCTGATTGTCGGCTGTCAGCACATTGGTCCTTTTTCCTTTTCTCTGAACTTCTAGTGTCTGAAAAGGTGAGCCCTTCTCTCCATGAGCTCACAGGTACTGCTGCTTAAATGAACCAAAACCTCCACAGAGCATGTTCTCAGCATCTTTTCAACCCAGCTCTTAAGCTAATTGCTGTCTTTGGGTGACGCTCCCCATTCTCTGTTCTGGAGCCTCCAGACACTGGCCGCAGGTGAGTGACCCTGGCTTGAAATGTATCTTTGCTATAGAAGAAGCACGTTACGTAACAAGAGAAAAATCAAGTGAGCAATCAACTTGGCTCCTGTTGGCCTTAAGAGAGGACGGTGTATTCTGAATTCTCTCATCCTGACAAAGCTGTCAAAATTAGCTTGTATTCACTTGATAATCCCAGTGCTGAAACTCATCAAACTGTTTTAGACCTACGTGAAAAGCCAGGACAAACAGTTTGCAGCAGCCACTATTCAGACGATAGGCAGATGTGCAACCAGCATCACCGAAGTCTCCGACACGTGCCTCAATGGCCTGGTCTGTTTGCTGTCCAACAGGGATGGTGAGTTCACGGTTTCATTTTCTTTTCACATAATTTATAATTGGATGTTCTCAGCACAGCCTGCAGCGGCAGTCTTTTGTGTATTATCTTTTGTGCGTTTTTTCTATCTATCAATATACTCACAATAAGTAGCAATTTTATTCTTGATTTGCATGTAAATTCATTTCAAAAAATAGATTAGATAATTAACCACATTTGTTTTGTCCGCATACGACAATTTATCTTACTCATTCTCTAACCACTGCCTCATACCCTTTCTGCAAGCTCTCTGTTTCTTACTGGCATGGAAGAAGCCATGCATAATATCGGTTCACCTGCAGAGGGTGCTAGAAGCAGGCAAATGACTACATAACCTGGAGCAGTGGCTGGACCAAAACATGGGAGCAGTGAACCCTCAGCCTTTCAGTCTTCCTGAAAGTCACCCAGCACTTCCCCTGAAGACAAATTAGACTTGGCAGCCATCATGTGGTGCAGCTTCATGTGTGCCCAAATATTAGTTAAGTGTTCTCAGAAAAGGGATGGTCAAGTTCATCACCTAAATATTGCACTGCTCTGGCCCAAACCATTCTCTGTGGTTACAGTTTGTGAATTAGATGAACCAGTTAGAGAAAACAAGTGAACTTTGCACCTTCATTTACAAGATTTCTGTTAGAATTGTACAGAGGATTAAAATGAGTGTTTTCTTAGGGAATGTATAAGCTGTGTAAATTCTTTGAAATTATTTATTGATTTTTGTATATAATTACATTATATCTCGATACAGATATGTGTGAGAAAGCACCCATGGAGTCATACGTAACGAAAATTGATTATATTTACATTTTACTTGAAGAATAACTTTTTACTACAGTGATTAATTTATCCATAGACCCCCATATGTAGATAGTCCTAGAAAATGCGGTTATGTTGTGATAAGTACTAATGGGGAGCCCATGAAAAATTGAAACCAAGCAAACAGTAAAGCAGAATTTATTCCTGAATAACTCTGATTTGTGTGTGTGTGTGCACACACACATACACACACACACAAAATCACATAGTTTCACCTACAAACTTTTAATTGTGAGAACATTTTCCTATGTAAATATTAAAACTCAAATAAATTCCACCAAATTAACAAGGAAAGAAATTTCTAAATTGTTTACCTGTGCAGGTAAACAAGAAAGAATAGCATGATAAATGTTGTCCATGGTGTCTGATTCACTTCAAACAGTAACATTTTGTCTCTGTTTCTAAGTCATAGTTTCAGGAATGGCTGTAGAAACTCTTTTTATTTATTTTATTTATTTTTTTAATAACTTTTTATTTTATGTGCAGGGTGTCAGATCTTGGAGTTATACAGTTGTTAGCTGCCATGTGGGTGCTGGGAATTGAACCTGGGTCCTCTGGAAGGGTAGTCAGTGCTCTTAACCACTGAGCCATCTCTCCAGCCCCAGAAACACTTTTTATTCCTGTGTCTTTCATAATGACTTTCTGTGGATTGCATAAGACTTGCTAGTGGTAGTTGCTTCATTAAAAAGCTATCAGAAATTAGTGAGAACACCAACAGTCTTTTTAAATACAAAGCATAGCACAAGTGTCTGCCCATCTTTTTTTGATCTTTTTTTCTGATGAGACATGTTTATATTAATTTTAAAGTAATTATTTCTGTAACATACTGGTTATTTTTTAAAAGTTTATTTTCTTTGATTTCAAAGAATTTTTTGAAGCAGACTTGAAGCTTGCCATAAAATAGCCCATTATTGGTGTGAAAGATTAATTTGAAAAACAGATTTCTTAAGGCTCTTTAGTATGAGAAATTCACATTTCAATTGACTTAGGATAATTTAATTGCCTGTCGTAGTTTATTTTAGGTAACATATTAACAGGATTTGTTTGTCTGAGTAACCTTGTTGGCACCTAGTATAAACTAAAAGAATTAGATGGAAGGTTATTTTTCAATTTTGTTTAGTTTTTTATAATCCAGTAAGCATTTAGTGAGAATTTGAATCTGTAGAGATATTTATTAAATGTTGAGTAGATTAATAAGATATTCATTTAGCTTGTAAAAGTCTCTGCCTTTATGGCCCTCACAGTCTGATGGAAGGAGACAGTAACATAAAATAAATACGTTATAGTTTCGCCATCTACTTCTCTTACTTTATTGCCGGCTCTTTGTATGTGTGTAGAAGTAGACTGCCTGCTTGGGTGTTAATGTTCTCCTGAGTGATCGCCAGCCTACCTGTACTCCAGGTTCTGTGACTGTAACATGAGGGTGACAGTAGACTGTACTCAGTACAGTATGGTTGCGTTTTGTTGACAACAGGAGGGAGACTGGAAGAGACCCAGAACACAAGTATTTTTGCTTGTGGTTTATAGAATATTCTGAGAGTTCAAAGGGTGCTTTAGGTGCTTAGCTTAAATTATGGACAAAATCATAGAATTCTACTCGGCTTCCTTTTTCATCTTTAAAACAATACATTACAGCCGGGCGTTGGTGGCGCACGCCTTTAATCCCAGCACTCGGGAGGCAGAGGCAGGCGGATCTCTGTGAGTTCGAGGCCAGCCTGGGCTACCAAGTGAGCTCCAGGAAAGGCGCAAAGCTACACAGAGAAACCCTGTCTTGAAAAACCAAAAAAAAAAAAAAACAAAAAAACAAAAAAACAATGCATTACAGGACAAAAATGAAATGTAGTATTTTTGCAAATTGAAGTCTTAATATTCTGCCTTTCTCATGGAGTAACACACGGTGCTGAAGTCTTTCAACATAGCTGGTTTTATATAGCTGAGGGAATGAGAAGCAGACACCTGTGGTGTCTTGACAGTGAATCCCAGAGTTGCCAGGTACTAGAAAACCACATTCTTACCCGATGTGGACAAGGGCACTTTGCAGCCTTGACCGAGTTGAGGTTCTAGAGACGGATTCTCTGAATGGTAGTGTAATCTGGAGCCCTTTTGGAAAAATCAGATGATTATGGAAGCAGAAATCACAGATGTGATGGACCAAGGGGGGCAGGTCAACTCCTTGAAATGGGAAATACAAGAAGTGGGTTTTCCTCAGGCCCTGCAGAGGCCCTGTTATCACCTTGCTTTTTGGACTCCTAAGACCCATGCTTGCCTTCTCATTGGGAACTAATAGAATAAAAATGTGTTGCTTTAAGCCGTGTTTGTAGTAATCTTTGACAGTAGTAATTGGAAGGTAATTTAGCTCCAGAAGATAAATGGTGCCGAGTGTACATTTCAATATAGTCAGTTCTGTCTTAGCGTGGGCACACATTTCTGTTATGCAATATCTTTTCCCATTTTAGCAAGTTTTGCAATACATATTTTTTAAATACTGGATTCTTTAAGACCATATTTAGTATATTTTCTTTGCATATTAATTATTTGCCCAAATACATTTTTCCTTGGAGACTCTGAAGTGATCTGACATTATTTATGTAATTCATATATAATCACCTTGAATTATTTTTGTTTCCTCTTAGCACAGCAGTGGTCTTATATATAAGTAACATTTGCTTGTAGTTTTAGAATATTCTAAGAGTTCAAAGGGTACATTAGGTGCTTAGCTTGAATTATGGACAAAGTCATAGAATTCTAATCTGCTTCCTTATACATTTTCAAAGTGATACATTACAGGACAAAAATGAAATGTAGTATTTTTGTAAACTGAAGCCTTAATATTAAATATTAGTTCCCTAATGTTTATTAATTTAGAAAAAGATATAGTTTGAAGTGTGTATATTTACTCATGAAACGTGTAATATATTTCATTTATATTCTTAAGAGTTAATGTTTTTCAATGAAAAATCTAACAATACAGATTGTGGTATTTTTGTAGTATTAAACCTTTGAAGTATATGCCAGGGGATTTTCTAATGTCTATGAAGCTCTTAATTTTTTTAAAGTAAAAATTCTGCATAAAGACAGCATGTACTGATTTTTTTGGCATTTGTGGCATTAATAATAGTTCTGTAAGTACTTGCCATACAAGGAGGAGGACCTGAGTTCAGATCCCAGCACCCATAAAAGCCAGGCAAGGCGGCATGTGTCTGTCCTATAATGTGGGAGGTAAAGACAGAAGGATCCCTGAGGCTTGCTGGCTAGACAGTGTTGTGGAGTCAGTGAGTTCCAGGTTCAGTGAGACCCTGTCAAAAAGGGTGGAAAATAACCAAGAAAGGCAGCCAGTCTTGGCCTCTGGCCTCTGCAAGTGTGCACAAATGCATGCATGCATGCATGCATGTACAGCACAGCTACAAACAAGCACAGTCCTACACGAACACACACATACACACAAAGTAGTAGCTCATGTCAGATTTGCTCCAGAATGTCAGATGCTTGGATACTATGATATTGTGTGTCTCTGCTGGAGCCCCCACAAAGGTGACTAGACTACTGGTTAGTCATCCAAACCCCAGCTTGTAGTTTGCTTCTTAGTCACTCACAGTAGCAATTATATTAGTAAAGTCCTTGCAAGAAGCAGGTGGAATGCTTGAAAGGGATAGTTAAAGGGGATTTGCTGAAGGAACTGCAAGGTATGGGCAGGATTGAGGCAAAGGATAAGATACAGTCTGACACCTGTTGGCTAAAGAGTATGCGACGCCTGCCAGCCACAAAACAGTCTCCATACAGAGCAGCCTCTGAGGGCACTAAGTTGGGTAGGTAGGTGGCATGGATTTACATGTGCAGTAATGATAAGGGACATTATTATTTCTAGGGTCTCTCAAAAGAAAGCACTGGGAAATATATGTTATACACATCACAGATTCACACATGACACATAAATTCAGGCATATACATATACTTATTTAATAATCTATTTGCACTTAAGTCCCACAAGACTTCACCATCTAATTCCATCTCAACACACGTGGAGGCAATCAGCTCATGGTCACACTCGTTTTTGACACTGAAGTGAATGCTGTTTCTATGGTGATTTCATCCCTGCTACTCCTAATCCTTACTGTTTCTGGATGCATCACTTTGGCAGGGTTTAGTGTGGTTGTCCGTCTCCCCCCCCGCCCCCCATTTAGTGTAGAATAGGGCACAGTGCTTACATGGTAGGTGTTTGATTATGTAGAGGCTCTGGCTAAAAGCCAAAAGTACTGTCGACTGTGGAGCATAATGTAACTGTGGTTGCAGAGGCCAGAGATTGAAGTGAATTCTGCAAAAGGCAATTCGGCAAACACTGAAGAGCACGCTTGAGATTACAGTTTTCATGTATTTAAAGCATTGAGAATCTTTTGTTGATTGGAATTTGCATTTTACCAGGCAGGTTGCAGTTGAATTGATTATACATATTTAATATGACAATCTTTGTGTCTTTTAGAAATAGTTGTTGCTGAAAGTGTGGTTGTTATAAAGAAATTGTTGCAAATGCAGCCTGCACAGCATGGTGAAATTATTAAACATATGGCCAAACTCTTGGACAGTATCACTGTGAGTATCCCTGAGTCCTGCTGAAGTTACTCAGTCTTCTTTTCTTAAGTGGTTATCCCAAAGTGTAATGGTTACTATAGCTGTGATGTCTAGGTTTAAATTTTGTCTTTAAGATTTGGTTCTCAAGAGGCCAGTCTGGTCTACAGAGTGAGTTCCAGAACAGCCAAGGCTATGTAGAGAAATCCTGTCTGGAACACCACCACCACCACCCACCACCAAAAAAAAAAAATTGGTTGTGTTTTAGAGAGGATTACAGACCTGGAGGAGGAGAGGGAGCCTGGCAGTGCCGGGTGGAATGAGACGGTGCAGTCTTTGTGGGACTTAAGTACAAACAGGAGATAGTAGATAAGAATATGTCTGTGCCTGGATTTTTGTATCACATGTGAATCTGTGATGGGTATAAGATGTGTTTCCCAGTGCTGTCTTTTGAGAGACCCTAGAAATAATAATATCCCTGATCAGTAAGCACATTGTGTGCAGGGATCTTCTGCTATTGTTGAGATGTTCTTTAATTCCATGAAGTTTACATTTTAAAGTGTGTTATTCAGTAGGGTTTGGTATACTCATGAAGTTGTGCAAACATTTTCGTTACCCTTAAATAATGATCCCATACTTAAAGCCCCAGCCCCCTCCCTCTCCCCTTACCACCACTAACTTTATTGTTTGTTTCTGTCGGCTTGTTGTCTCTTGATATTTTATATAAGCAGATTCATATAGTATGTGACCTTGTTTGGGGCTTCTTTCATTTAGCATGTTCTCAAGTTTATGCTTTTTAAAATGAAAATAATTTTTTACATGGAGTATTTTCTGTGTGGGCATGTGTGCCCAGCTTCTGTATGGAGGTCAGAGGACAGTGTTTGGGAGTCAGTTTTCTCCTTCCAGCACGTGGGTTCTGGGGACTGAGCGCCAGTCCTCAGACTAGGTGCTGAGTGCTTCTGTGAGCTGAGCTCCAGGCTGCCTCAGTATTGCTCTTTAAATACCATTCTTTCTTCAGATCTGGTTTTCTTAGAGAAATGACTGGTTTCAGAGGCAGGATGAGGAAATAAAAACCAGTGTGAACTTGGACCATCATGTTGAGACAAAGGAAATATGTGGAGCTGTATTTATAGAATGATAGAGCCACATTTAAAGAACGCAAAAGAAAAGCAACAGCTATCCAAGAGCCTAGATGAGGACCTTCCACCGACCAAAGGTCAAGACAGTGACAGGAGATTAGTGGATATGTGGCAGTCTCCCATCTGCTCTGGAGCGAATGCATGAATGGATAAACAGTTGAGCAGACAGCTAACGAATCTGGAAGGAACGATAGGACTAGAATTTCACTGTCTGCTGACCATTGAGATACAGATTCATGGGAGAATTCTTGAGATATGCTGCAACCTAGTGAGCATGGAGAAGATGTCATCATGTGCGTGCCTTCTGAGATGATGCACGAACAGTGATGACTAGAAGCAGAATTAGGAAGTGTAAGACATGCTCATGCTCCGGTCAGTTTGTACTGTGACTGGCCTCTGCTCCCCAGATGTTAATTGCCAAGAAAAATGCAGGCTCTGCTTGGTGTGGTGACATTCACCTTTAATCCTAACACTCAGGAGGCAGGGGCAGGTGTGTCTCTGGGAGCTCAAGGCCAGCCTGGTCTACACAGTGAGTTTCAGGCCAGCCAGGGTTAATTTGGGTGTCCACCTTAGAGGATATCTACATTGACTAGGACATGAGATAGGTCCTAGTAAGAACCATGGCTGTGCCAGGCCGTCTGTGGTGGTGCACGCCTTTAATTTCAGCACTTGGAAGATAGGCAGGCAGAATCTGAGTTCGAGGCCAGCCTGGTCTATAAAGTGAGTTCCAGGACAGTCAGAGCTGTTACACAGAGAAACCCTGTCTTGAAAGAACCAACCCCCCCCCCCCCAAAAAAAAAAATAGAACCATGGCTGTAACAGCTAGTGATTGTGCACAGAGAACTCCAGATGGGGGCAGTTTGGAGGCACATAATTAAGTGTAAACAGAAGTCTGTGAGTGTCATTGAAATGCAGTAAATCTGAGCTCCTGAAAAGAAAGGGCAAAGTCTTGACTAATCTTAGAAACCCATATTGCTGCGGATGAGATGGAGGTCAGATGGATGGAGTTCGAAGGTCTCAAAGAAGAACACTGAAGGAGATGCAGTGATCATTTTGCGTTAAAAAGCGCCAAGGTGAAAGCGGAGCATCTTTGGTGAAAACAGTGGGTGGGCAGGGAGAATTTCTATCTTTACAGCTACCAGCAGAGAAGTGTGCAGGTAGGCGAGGGAAACGGGGATGTGTGGTTCTTTGTCCTCATACTTCTTGGACAGAATGCAGCTAAACTTCTGCTGGAGAGCTTGTTTAATCCCTGTGAGAAGGAGAGAGGCAACGGGGAGCCTCAGGATGTACCTGCTTATCCACAGAGTATCTGAGGCGCACCCAGGCAAGCCTTAGACTTCCTTGGAAGAAAACTTTTAGGACTCAACAATGTCCTTGGACCGTTGTTACATGATTGCACCAGCGTTCTGTGGGACAGGACTGTTGGCGTATTAGCCAAGCAGAGGCTTCCTTCAGGTCTAGATGGTGAAGCTGACTTTGGATTTTTTTTTCCTTTTTTTGTCAGAAGTTAACCATTTACAATCAAAAGACCCTAATCAAGTAAAAAAATAAGGCAAGGAAAGAGATATATAGCAAATGTGAACAGAAAGTGACATTTGATGTTAGAAGTATTTACATGAAAAGGAACATTATAAAGTGAAAAAGAGCTAATTCACAAAGGAGCTAACAAACCTAACCCTCTTTGTGCAAAACATGGCAATAATATAAACATGAGAAGGAAAATCTACTCAGAATATTGTGTGTGCGCGGCGTGCGTGCGTGTGTGTGTGTGTGTGTGTGTGTGTGTGTGTGTGTTTGAGTGTTTGAGCACAGCCTATGTGTCCAAAATGAAATTATCTAACAATGCACTGTGTGTGGAGGGGTTGGGGTGGGTGTGGGCATGTATGTGTGTGCATGTATGTGTGTATGTGTGTGTGTGTGTGTGTGTGTGTGTGTGTATTGTAGTGCTGAGGCTTGAACCTAAGACCCTACAAATTCTGGGCAAGCATTCTACTTCTGAGCTGATCCCACTATTAAAACTATACTTTTAGATCAAAGAAGGAATTTATTGAATAAATGTAGTTTTTCTATAAAATAAGCAAAGGGAGATGGAGAGGTGGATTAGCAGTTAAGAGTACTTGCTGCTTTTCCAGAGGACCTGAGTTCAGATCCCAGTACCCATGTTGGGTGGTTCACAACCTCCTGTAACTTCAGCTCCTGGAGCCTGACACCCTCTTTTGACCTCCATGTGTACATAAGCACACCACACACGCACACATACACACACACACACACACACACACACACACACACACACATACATCATCATCATCATCATCATCATCATCATAAAATAGAACAGATCTTAAAGAGATCAAGATTCAAGACATGGATCTGTCCCTAGGAAGTCTGGAAAGGGGATGTGGGGCAGTACAGTGGCCCAACAGTGTTACTTACGGTGCTTGCTGCCATGATGACCTGAGTTGAGTCCCCAAGACCCACGGGGTGGAAGGAGAGAACTGACATCTGTAAATTGTCCTCTGACCTCCTCACATGTTCACCACGGCAGCTTCCCACTCCCCACCCGCCAAGTAAATAAATACAAAAGAAAAAATTGTAAAGGAACAGAATGAAACAACACAAAAACCTAAAAGGAATCAAGGTTGAAAGGTATTCTGATTTGAAAAAAAAAATTCAGTTCAATAAATACATGTTTGATCTGGGCTTATAAAACATTAATAAAACAGAACCCCTTCCTGCTAAGGCAGAGAGGAAGCTGACTCTGAAGCCTAAACTGCTATTGGAGTACTTAGAAGAGGGCTTCGTGCAGATCTGCTGTGCAGACTTGAACTTGATGATGAGGTGTTACCGTTGATGAGTCGTAGCAGAGGAAACTGACCTGCCTGAAGAGGACTGTTGTATCGAAGAACGCTGGAAATGGTCGGGGAGAAGCATCAGTCTGTGGTGAGGGGTGTAGCACAGAAGCCTGAGTCCGAAAGGGGTAGACTCAGTCCTCAGAATCTGTCCCTGTCACAAGAGAGTCTCATAAGAACAACAGGTATGAGGACGTGGGACAGAAATGCAGCTGTTAGTCTGCCTCAGCTTCTGGGAGCTGCTGACTAAACAAGGGAGCCCAAGAAGAAGAGCCCAAAATGGGACCTCCTCCTTATGCTGTACTTTGAAATCTGAGGTGATGTCTGATCAGCATTTCAGGAGAAGGCAGCCTGACCCATGAAAGACCAGATACAGTACTGAACGTGTTCACTGAGGTCCCGAAACAGCCGCTAGGGCTGAAAGCCAGACCTCTTCCACTCTAGCTACCTCCTTTTTGTTTATCACCAGGAGAGGTGAAAGGGAACGTGAAAATCCAGTGAGGTATAGTGTGGGACCAGGCAAGAGGGAGCCTGTCCCCTCCCTGAAAAGTCTGGCTCTTGTGGAAACAGCCAGAGACAGGAAGACATTGTGTGAGTGGGAGCAGCATTCTCTCATTGGAGCCCTGAGGCCCACAGAAGCGAAGTTGTGCTCCACCGTGATATGCGATGCATGTTGGGTAGAGACAGCCCGTTTCATGTGCCCGCCTCCCGTTGTCTCTTCCCAGTGGTCAAGGGGAATTGGAGATTTCGGTTCGTACTTCCAGTCCCGGCACTACCACTGATCTGTGACACTGACACGTGGGCAGCTTTTCCCCTGTTAATGCCCCAGGGTTCTTGTATTTCCAGTGGAGCAGTGGAGCCTCAGTGTACCACTGTATGGACATCTAACTGAGAAATGAGCACTGTGACAGATTGTAGGAAGGGATTCTTTAGATATTAGGCGTGCAGATTTTAAAAAGAGAACATGGATAGATTTTTGTCATATTAAGGCTGATTCCATTGGTTTTAGCGGGTAGCATAGTTGGAAATATGAAGAGTATGTATGTGTACATTATTTTGCTTTTTGAGCTCATCCGGGTTAAAGAGATAATGGCTGTAGTCGTCATCCTGTGTGTTCTGGTTGTGCCCGCAGCCTTCATTTGTGATGATTGCTGCTTTTGCAGTAAAGTTGCTCCAGAATAAAACGCACACCTGAGGATTGCTCCGGTGGGTTTTGTGTAATGTTTTCTAGGACAGGTGTCATGAAAGAACACTTGGGGTGTTATTCTGGAAGGACAGCTGAGTCATTCTAAAGTGGCACATCGGACTGCCTCACTGGACGCTGCTGTTTCTCAAGTCCCCTGTCACTGCACCCTGACACTTTAATATAATTCAGATCTAAATTTTAATGCACAGCGAGTCCAGATGCAGACTATTGGGATCTGATTTGCTGTTAGTATGCATTGTTTTGATGTCTACTGATTCTGCCTTTGACAAATTTAAATAAATAAAATTGATGATTTTGCAGGATTTACTTTAGACTGTTGCCCAGTACAGTGGGCTGTTGTTGAAACACAATAGCTTTTAAATTGAACTGCTTACAGAGCGATCTGTAAAATCTTTCTAGATGTCTCTTTATAACTGTGGTGCTGGGGGGGATCGTCATTTGTTTTTTGCAGGCAAGTTAATGGGTTAAAATGGCGGTGGTAACTACATTCTCTTAGAAGGCTTGAAAAGTGCACTTAACCGCTTGCTCAGGGCATTTAGAGTAAAGAATCGTGCAGTCATTTACGGTCCAGTTTGTCTTTGAGAATATTGAAAAGCGGAGGTTCATAAAAAGCGCATTATACAATGTTTGACTGTATGTGTGTGCGCGTGCATGCGTGTGTGTGTGTGTGTGTGTGTGTGTATGTGTGTGTGTGTGTGTGCACAATTATTAGTTGAGTTTGAGTTAACTGTTCCTGTTTATTATGTGGTTGAAAAAACTGGGGAACAAGGTAACTGGTTTTTTTTATTTGTAATTTTAGTTTTGAGAGAAAAGGAAGGATTGAATTAGAAGATACTGGTTTTCTAACTCCAGCCAGATGCACAAAACCATGGCGGGGTTAGTTTCTTAAGGCTTTATTGTTTGGTTTTGGTTTTCTGAGACAGTCTCACATGGTCCAGACTGGCTGGGATACCTGCCGGCTCCTGCCTGCTGGGTTCTGGGACTTTAGGCATGTGTTCCCATGCCTGTCTTCTGACATTTTAATAGAATACCATTATCAAGAGTTTGATATATCTTTATTACTTATTATAAAGAAGTCTCTACATTTTAAAAATGTTTGTTTAGGAATTTTATTAACTCAGTTCTAGAAAATTCCAAATGTTATCCTTCTTATTCTACCAGTATCTTGACTTTTTTCATTGTGAGCATTGATTTGTTAATTTTTCTTTCAAATGTTATTATTATGAATACTTAAGAGTATTAAAATACTGTTATTTTAATCTTAATATACTCATGAGTCTGAAATGTTTTAACACCTTCATTTTCTGATTATCTTTTTAATTGCAAAAGAGAATTATAAGTGTATTGTCAAAAGAAAAATAATTAAGATTGGACAATAGATTGTGTTATGTTGTAGAACTCTGATTTCTAGAGTTGCAGTATAAAGTAAAATACTTAAGAAAAATAAATCTAGCATAACTGAACTCTGAGTTGCCTATATATTCTCATTTAGAAGTACCTCTCACTATGGAAGGCCACTTGAATTGCTCTAGGCTGGAAACTTAATGCACCACTCAATTACTGTTCTTTAGCCCAATTTACAATAATAGATTGGGAGTAAGGTCTTAATGCAGTGTAACCTTTGGAACATTAGAAATAACCTCTTTCTTTCCAGAAATGAGTGTACAGTAAGGGTATTAGTTTTATCACACTGCATGAATAGGTTTGACGTAGCCCTTAGGCCCTTTTACATTGTATAAGTAGCCTGATTTCCTCTTTCACTAAGTTCATTTTAAGCATGAATTAAAGTTGATGCTGTTACAATGTTAGGAAATGTAGCCTTCCTATGTCTAAGCATTTTTGATTCTGATTCTGTTGTCTCAGACATGCTAATATTTTATATTATTATAATCATTACTATAAAACAAATACTTTTAAAGAGTTTGACATGGCTGAATGGAATTGTATCACATTCTGGCTTTCTTCCTTTGAAGTCAGACTGTGAATGTTGTGAAGCTGTACAGGAAGCAATGTAAAGGGACTTCAGGAAAGGCAGGCTGTCTGTTCTCGTTGGGCTACCACTTACGGTAGCCATCAGAGTTCGCCTCCCTTAGTATAAAAAGCATATTTTCTATGCTAGGTGAAAATGTTCACAGGAACTAATTTACATGCCCTCTCAAATTCCTTTTGGAATAGGGGAGGATAAAATAAGCAAATAGTAATAAAACTAATTTGCATACTCTTAAAATGTTGGTCTTAATGGTTCTGATGGAAGGTTTCCAATTTGTAGCAAGGCAGTGATTTTTAGGAGAACAAATTATATTGAAGTGTACTTTATTTTAAAAATTATAATACTGAAGTACAGTGCAGCCCACTTCTGCCGCAGCAGCATGAAGCCGTGGCAGGAACAAGTAAACGCTGCGGTCCCCCACAGTTGGTCTGGAATTTGCTGGACTGCAAAAGGACCTAGCTTCTAGACAAATGGTTCTTACTTTAATCCTTTCCCGGGCATTCCTTTAATCTTTCTTTACATAGTGTGCAGGGTGTTTTGCTTGCGTGTGTGTCTGTGCTCCTCATGTGTGCTTTGTGCCTGTGGACACCAGAAATGGGCATCAGATCCCCTAGAACTGGAGTTACAGATGGTTGTGAGCTGCCATGTGAGTGCTTGGACTCAAACCTAGGTCCTGTGGAAGAGCAGCCAGTACAGTTACCCCCTGAGCCAGCTCCGTCCCTGAAATCAGCTTTCCTGAGAGTCCCTTTGTGTCTACACTCGATAACTCAAGCCGACTTAAAGCGTCGGAGGAGCTCTTAGACACATACATCCAGTGAGTGACTAGATGGAAACCTTCACCGCTCTAAGCCTTTTCTGTGCTGATGTGAGGAGTGTATGATTATCCCATTTCTAATCATGTGATCTGCTTCTCATGTTAGGTTCCTGTGGCTAGAGCAAGCATTCTTTGGCTAATTGGAGAAAACTGTGAACGAGTTCCTAAAATTGCCCCCGATGTTCTGAGGAAAATGGCTAAAAGTTTCACCAGTGAAGATGATCTGGTGAAGTTGCAGATTTTAAACCTTGGAGCAAAATTGTATTTAACCAATTCCAAACAGGTAAGAGACTGATCCTTATTCATCCTGACAGGGCTTTCCTTACTCTAACCAAGTCCCTGAAGCCTTTCCACCAGTTACCCAGTGCGCTCGGCAGTATTGGAGCCTGTGTATTAGGTCCTAAGGTGGATGTGGGAGTGCCAGCAAGCCATTCTGATCTAGATGTGGAAAAGGCAGATGTAAAAGCAGAGCTGTGGTAGAGGCGTTGAGATACAGTCATGATGAGGGAGTTCAGAAGATCCACTGCGGAAGAAGAGGTCAGAGAGTGTTTATGGACAGGTGCTTGGGAAGGGCCTGGAGCGCTCTGTCTACAGTGTGCAGAACAGGGAGGGAGCGGATGGGGCAGAGCCTGAGACTCCTTGCGGAATTTGGAGATTGTAGAGATGCGTTCATTACAGAGTGTACTGTGATCTGAGTATGTGTTCCCTTAAATTCATAAGGTGACCTCAGTCACTAATGTGACAGTTTAAGGAGGTGAGGCCTTTCACACTTTTAGAGATCAAGACGGGGGGTCCTTCTAAATGGCATCTGGTGGCTCATATGGAAGTTGATTATTATCTTGTCATTATTATGATGCCCTTTTCTTCATAGCGCCAAATAACCAATACCTGAGTGGAGTACTCTCTATTTGGAAGTTCTAGAGTGTGTTCGGGGTCTTTTCACCCAGTGAATTTGAAGGTGACTTTGGTTGCCCTCATGTTTTTCTTTGAGCTAAATCTTTTCGTGACCATCTTTTGGAGCACAGTTTCTGAAGTATGCCATTGTATATTTTAGAATGACTTTTCCAGATAACTGCTGTACACATTACTGCTTATAGGTGAAAATACAGTGATTTTTAAAAGTATTTTAATATTTCACATAGTTCATTATTCTTAAATGATATAAAAATAGATGATGTGTCCTGTGGAATTGTGTCCTTTTTCTAATATTTCTCACTTTTTGTTTAAAAGGCGAGGTTAGGAAAATTACTGAGTGAAAATTAGCACTAACAAATGCCTTTATGCACCAGTAGTTGAATAATATTTTTTAGTTACGTGGTTCATAACCCAGTAGATATTAGAGATTGAAGTGATTGCTTTGACCGAAATATAAAAATACTTTCACGTGTATTTATTTTAGCCGTCTTTAAAGCTGAATAGGTAAGAGCCTCCTTTTACCTATTTTCCAATGTTTAGAACTTAGAACAATGCTAAACTATCTTCCAGTGTTTAGAGCTGACTTTACACAAAATCCTAGGACTTATCTATAGACCTGATTATTCCTTGGGATCTTGGTCACTCACTGAACCTCTCCAGAACTTTTATTGAATTACATGCTTCTAGAGAATATGTATGTCAGTTTATATAAGGTATAGTACATTGTATTTATCTGTACACACAGAGAATAGTTGAATAATAAATTTTGCTTCTTCAAAATGTCTATACTTGCTGCTAGGGAAATGCCCCACAGTAAAGTTCTTGCTGTACGCGCATGAGGACCTGCGTTTTGTATCCACAGCTCACTTAAAGATAAAAAGACTGGTGTGGCGGTCCATGCTTGCAGTTCTAGTGCTAGGGAGGTCGAGGCAATAGGTTCTGAGCTGGCTGTTCATCCAGCCTAGCCTAATTGGTAAGCTCCAGGTCAGTTAGAGATCCCACCTCAAAAAGACAGGATGTGTGTGCGCGTAGGTAACATTGCGCAGTGGGTTTGAGTCTTCACCAAGTTTGACAGCCTGTATTTGAGCCCCAAGAACCATGTGGTGGAAAGAGAACCAACTCCTACAAGTTGCTTTCTAACCTCCACCTCAGTATCAAGGCTGACTTGAACTTTGGCTCCCTCTTCTCCCCTTTCCTCCCCTTCCTCTCATCCCTTTTCTCTGGATAAATAAATAAATAATAAAAATTTATGAGAACAAACAAAAATAGAGTGGATGGCTCCTGAGGAACAGTACCTACCCATGATTGACCTCTAAACTTCACAAGTATATGTTTGCTTACCCTCTACACACACACACACACACACACACACACACACACACACACACACACAGAGAGAGAGAGAGAGAGAGAGAGAGAGAGAGAGAGAGAGAGAGAGAAAAGGAAAATGTCTTTTCCTGACCAAAAGAGAATCAAAAGATAAGTTAGCAAAGTAAACTCTAATTAGCATGGCCTTCCCGGAGATAACAGATACAAACTGGAAACAGAAAGCAGGACAAAAACACACAGCCGCCTGACCACTCAGTGAAGAGAGACAACGCAAGAAGATGCTGCAGGCTGCTGGACCTGCGGGCGCAGGCTCAGAGTGATGTCCGCCTGACGCTAGGCTGCATCAGGCTCTGCACACAGTAACCACGGTAACTGTGTTCTGGAAGGAAAGGAGAGGACAGTATGCAAGCAAGCTGCAGACGTGACAGAACTAAGGAAGGATTCTAGAGCACTGAGAGAGGAAGAGCCTGGAAGTCTGAATAAACTGCCCAGGCCTTTCGATGACTCCTGACACAGACGTGTGCATGGTGGACTCATGCAGCACCCAAAGAATGACAGACCTGGCCTGAAATGTGAGGTACAACCAGGAAGGAGAGTGTACACTTTGAAAACCCATCATTAGTTGTGTGCTGAAACTAACAAAACCCCAGTACTGATTAAAGAGTGTTGACAGTGTTGAGAGTGGTGTCCGTCATAGAGCATCTGTAATGCAGAGTTAGTCAGTACGAGGAGACCCACAGCGGCGTGCTGTGGGTTAGTGGACTTTGAGTTTCAGTGCGGAAAGCTGGAGGAGTGCTGGAGATGGAGCAGCTAGTGGTTGCACAGCAGTGTAAGTGCCGCTGAGTTACACCGCAGTGTTGTAAGGTTCCTGTTTATCTAAGCTCTGTTTAAAAGGAAAGATGACTGGGAACATGTGGCCAGTTTTTAAAAAGGAAAAATATCAATAGAAACCAAAGCTGGAATTGCAGGTAAAACGTTCGGAAGCAACTGTTGGAAATTTGGTTAGTGATATAAAGGAAAGTGTTCTCGTAATGAGTGAAAAGAAATCTCAGAAGAGATGTAGAAATTATTTTTTAAAATCAAATAGAATTTATAAAACTTGTCCAGGCATGACACTTTTAATCCCAGCACTGCAGAGGCAGAGGCAGAGGCAGGTGGATTCTCTGTGAGTTTGAGGACATCCTCATCAATATAGTAAGTCCCAGGCCAGCCAGGTCTGTAGAGCGAGGTCCTGTCTTGGAAATTTAAAAGTAGTTCTAGTACTGAAAAATACAACATTTGGAAAATGAACATCCTTCCTGTGGGGAGCTAGAAAGACCCAAACCCAAAACTTTCTCAGAGACGAATGAAAGGGAGAGGGAACTTGAGTTCGCTGTCTTTGCTGGGAGTGGACTTGGCAAGACCAGTCTCGGGCTGGAGCCAGTGCCTTGAAGGAGTTAATTGTTCTGTTCCTAGGAACTTGGCTTTTCCTCCTAAAGAGATTAGAGTTGCCAGTCCCCAGGCCACTGTGTGCTCAGCAGTCCGATGCTCTCGGGTCCTGTTCCCCTTGTGCAGCACTGTTTGATCGCTGTGTCTCCTCCGGAAGAGGAAGATAAGATGCTCAGAAAGTTTGCTTGGCATAAGACAGCTTGTGAAAGACTTTCTGATACCAGGCTTCATCATCTTCTCTGTCTTCTGGCTTCTTTATCATCTCATCTGGTCCTCTCTCTTAGAACCCTTTCACTGGAGAATGACCTACTGGTCCAGGTCATTTACTTTGAGTGGTATATGTTTGTGTGAGTGTGTGAGAAAGAGAGACTAAGGATTGAACCCAGGGGTTTGTGCAAGCATTCTACTACTGAGGTAGTATATAGTCTGCTGGCAGAATTACAGAGCTGCTTTATGTAATATTTTAAATATGGCTTAAAGCTCCTTTATGTTTTTTTAATCTGTTATGATATGGCCTGACATTAAAAAAAAATAAGTAAATCAAGCTTTTAACCCCAGCTTGTTCAGATGAAAGCTTGTTCTTGGAATCCTTGGGAAATATGTTTTTTTTTTGTTGTTGTTTAACCATTTCATACATATACACAGTGTATTGTGATTCCATTCACACATGCCCCGTGTGTGAACTGCTGCCCTCTTCCTCTCCCTCTGCATCAGTGTTTTTGGCAGCAGCTTTTCATCTGCTCTGTGTGATGACCGCCTCAGAACCTTGTGTTGTCGGTGGTGGGAGCGTATGTAATTATGAGCAGGACCTTCGAGTCCTCCTGCATCATTCGTGCTTCCTGACAAGTTACAATACCTGTCTGAGACAGTTTCCTCATTAGTTGGAATAGGAGTCAAAGAAGTCAGGTCAGCATCATTATTATGCAGTGTATGTGTTCTTAAAAGTCTTCATGTTAAACAAAACCATGCCATATAATACCTGGGAATTACCAGGGAGAAGGAGCTAGAGTCACAGTGCTCAAAATGCTTCAAAAATATGCTGCATAGTTTTAAGTGAGAACCAAATGAAAAACAGAACCACAATTTAATATATAATGGTTGTTAAGAAATACGTAAAAAATCATCAGGAATCCAGACTCTTAGAGTGAGGAAGCATGGGCTGATAGGTTGTGTTCTTCCATTAGTCTTCATCTGAAATCAGGAGGAAGTTGTGTGGAGCGTGACTCACAGCGTGTGGATGGTAATGTCTGGGGTAGATGCCAGGTGCATGTTTGGTGGGTACCTGGGCAGCCAAGTTCTGCTGGGTCCATTTTTCTGCCTTTACCCAGTATTTCTTGCAGAAGAAATCATGCACAAAATTCGCATCGTGCCCGAATTGCTCTGGAATATGTAGGCCAAATTAGAACAAATACACATTTTCAAAACAAGCATCAGAGCAGAACTGATTGTACCTGCTGCAGGGTGGTGACAGTGAAAGGCAACCGTCCCAGCACATGGCGGTGCTTAGCTCACCGTAGTTCCTCTTTTTGATTTGAGCCCAAGTTCACATTCCTAATCAACTGTTAGATTTTTCTTAGAGGAAGTGATTTTTTTTTTTTATAATAAGGGAAGCAGTTGAGCTACCAATAATCATTTTCTTTTTCAGGGAGAAACCAACTTATTGGGGCCTGTTGTGTTAAGAAAAGCATAGTGTAATCCCTCGTATGCTAGTTAGTGGAGAACAGTGTTAAATAAAAATATCCAGCGAGTAACACTGTTGGAGTGTTCATAAGGAAACGGTGTCACTGTGTGTGGAAAATGCTAAAGGCTTTGTGACTTGTTATAGTTGCTGATGTCTGGAGCATGGGTTTGGTTAAAGTGGTTAACAGCAATTAAAAGCAAAGAAAGGTTACTTTCTAAAAAAACATTTGTAATAATGTCGAATGTTTTAAGTATAGAGATAAATGATAAGTCAATGTTGTTCCTAGCCCGTCTCTATATATGGCAAATTGCAAACTCACAGCAAAGAACCTAATAGGAAAGATACGCGTATCTGTCTCTCCTTAGGACCCAGTCACCGTCAGTGTTTTCTACGTTTCTCCTCTTAAAAAGTGATAGCCCTGAAGCTTACGCTCCTGTCCACGTCTTTCCCTTCTTTATTGGTGACCACTGCTGTACTGTTGGCGTGTTTCATTCAGTCAAGCTTATTTTCTTTATGAGTGTGCATTAATAAAATCATATTGCCTGTGGTTCTGAAACGTACGTTCTACTTGATTATAGTTTTGCAGCCTTTCACATCATGTCTTAGAATTAGTGATATGTATAGATTGTGGTTCATTTACTCTTTGATACTCTGTGAGATACTCAAGTTTCTGCGTCCCTGCGGCTTAGAAAGTAGCACTTTCTGCTCATTGAATGCGTTTTGATTCTCAGTGGGAGACTGGGTGAGTCATACTGATATTTCCAGAAATCTCCTTGCTTTGCGCTTTGTTCCTGTTTGACAAAATTGGCGCTATGACATCGCTGCCTTGTTTTGGTTTCTCTCTCCCCACCCCAAGAAAATGAAGTAAATATGAATTAGAAAGGAGAACCTGGACTAGGACTCTAGTTGAGTGGACTAGCCTTCCTGGCATGCCCGAGACCCTTAACTCAATCCATAGTACTCCTTGCTCCTACAAAAGACAGACAGATCTTATACAACACCTTTCAGCAGGAAAGTGGTGGTTGTTGAATTAAAAAACTCCAAGTCACAGAAGAGAACCTTTTGGTCATGAACATACAGAACAGTAGAACTGCTTAGAGTTGCCTCTAGGGTAGATTAAGAATGCTATGCAGTTTCCCAAACGTATTTATCAATTTCTTGCCTTTAAAAATAACCGTTGTTATAACGAATGCTGAATTCTGCATGCTTTTTTGTATTCCTTGTAGTAACAGTGTCTTAGGCTAGTTTTATGACTATTTTAAATGGCCTTTATTATTTTGCACTGACTGTCAAGCCACATTCATGCATCATATAATGACATTTTGGACATGAACAGACCACGTGCACAGTGGTGGTTCCACCGGTACTTGGTGATGCAGAAGCTGTGTCTGTGTTAAGTGCATTCTGGCCCCACATCTCTGGAGCTGCCTAATGGCACGTTTCTCAGGGCATATCTTGGTCATTCATGTGTAATTGTATTAGAAGAACTCAATTGAGTAAATATTTGCCACTTTATTACTTGTTAGAATATTCATGTAAGGATATGGTGCTCCTCTCTTACATATTTTAAATAATAAATTCTTTAATTTTTGTAATACTTACCCTCAAATTCCCTTTTCCTGTGTACCAGTCAGTCTGAGGAGCATATAAGTGATGTAAATAGTGTTTGGATAGCCTTAGCCATTGGTTGGTAACATTAACAGTTTCTTAAATCTAAGCAGGAAAATTAAACTAAAACCAAAATTGTAATAAAATAAAATAGAGGGTATTGAATATTTCTGTTAGCGTGTATTATATCTCATTTTCTTGTTTTATGTAATTTTTTTTATAAAACTGTGTTATTTAGTGTTTTGAACTGGACCCTTTGTGATGTTAAAATGCCATGGTTGTTTACTTAAATCTTGTTTCTTTTCTAAAAGTTGCCCTGGAGAAATCTAATTTATGATGATTGTTTCGGTGCCCCATCCATCCAGTTAAGATGTGTCCCTAGTTTTAATTTTTAGTAAAGTGATGTCCTTGATTGGTTATGTCACGATGACACACAAGTCCCTTTATTCACCTCTGCTTTGAACCGCAGTTTCTGCTGCGGCACTGTTCAGTGATATGTGAGGTAAGTGCAGTGGCCCACACATCTGTAAGTGCAGTGGCCCGCACATCTGTAAGTGCAGTGCCGGCTGGAGGGGAGGACCTAGATCCCTAGCTCTCCTTTTCCAATCACTTGATGCAATCCATGGGCTCTGGGTTCAGTGCGAGACCCTGTCTCAAAACATAAAGGGGAATTTAGCAGAGGAAGACACCCAAGCTGACGCACGCACGCACGCACAAACACATACATGCATACAGCACACATATATACACATACTATGACATATAGAGAATACATTAAAAACACTAACAATTTCATAATTTCTAATCATAAATTTCAATTTTAAAAAATACAAAGCTTAAAAGACACTTTTAAAAATACATTCTTCAGAGAAATGCCAGTGCATTACTACTAAAGACAAACAGCAAAGAAATTGATTACTGCAGTGTGTGATGAAGAATGAGTCTACTTATTTTCAGTGCGTCATTGCATATAGATATAACTTTTATGTTATGAAGAGTTTTATTTTGAAAATAGATTTTAATAGAACTGTCTTATAAGTCATAAGTACATATTTTTAATTATTTTCAATTTAGATAGTGTCTGTTAATATATTTTAAAAGTTTAATTTTGCAAAACTTAGTTTGAGGGTTAAGGAATTTATAAGCAGAGTGTATGACTTGCCAGTTTAAAAAAGTTGTATTAGTAGTCTTCATTTCTTTGGTTAAGTTGAGTTCGGATTCTAGTCTAGTCTCAATGCTCAGCAGGGCTTAGCATTAACTAGCTATGCTCTGAGGACAGTAGTGGTTACATGAGTTCACAGTCTCCTGTCCAGTAGTTATACCCATTGTCCCACCCTGTGGCAGCTGCTGTGGAGCTGCGTTTCTCATCTATCCGGTATTGGCTGGTGGTCATTGTTTAAACAGGAATCAGTCTTTACTTCTAGATGACGTGACGTGGACAGCAGCTGTTGGTTACTGGATTCAGGAAAGATCTACAAGCATTTTATAATTCTTCCTTAACAAACTGTGCCACTGCTTTAAAATACCTTGCTTCCAGAAGAAGCCTGCTTCCTCTCCCAGTTATCTCAGCTGTTTAGTATTTTAAGGGGTGCACCACCCCGTTCCTGGTCTCTGACGTATTGTTCTAGCATTGTCTTTGCGTCTCCCTATTGTGATTGATTCTATTTTTATCTGTTTCTAGTGTGTGTAAAATGTTCTAATGTAAATGATTTACTATTCTTCTGGTTTTTTTTTACTTATTTTGTGAATCCTATTTAGCTTACATTTACAGTTATACACATGTAGCCTTCTAAATTAAAATTGCTTTTTCATTTACAAACACTGTAGTTTAAAATACAAACCTATTTTGTTACATTCCAATTTTAGTTTAATTATTATTAAAATCATCTCAATATATGTTAATGTAGTGCATTCAGAAGTTGACTTAGCAAGCCTTATTACAGTGTAAAAGCTTACGTAAATAAATAAATGACCAATATTACTAGAGGCTATAAGCAGCATGGCGGAAAAATGGAAGAACTCTTTTATCCTAGTTTTTAGAGGGCATCAGCAGCTTGCTTTTATGAAAAAGTAACAGCTAAATGCACTGCAAATAATTTGCAGTAATCCAGTTCAGTGATTCATGTGTCTGCTTTAATGGGTCATAATTCAGGGTAAAGTAACTGAGTGCAGTCAGAGTGCAGACGCGGCGTATGCCAGGGACGGTATCTCTTCATAAAGCACACCTCAGGAGAAGCCATGGGCCAGCCCCTAATACTCTCTGATGTTTTGATGGCCTGCATATTTTTCCGATTAAGTTTTGAGTGCCATGTTTTTAGTTGTATTTCCACATTCATTATTCTCACGTAGACCCTTCAGCGGGTTTGCCATATATGATTATTTTTTTAATGATGCCTTTCTTTCCACTTCAGCAGTTTAATAATCTAGCACATGGCTGCTTCTCGGTGCTCAGCATTCACCTCCCCAGCACAGAAGAGGACATGTGCGTTGGCTTCAGAATTCCATTTGCCACGTTAGAAATGCATATTCCCCATGGAACGACATTTGTTTGACATAACCATTCATTTTTATTATGTCTTTAAATATGTTTATCCAGAGTTATCAATAATCATAAATAACCGTATTTTCAACTTGTTCTGTTTTTTTCGAACAGACAAAATTGCTTACCCAGTACATATTAAATCTCGGCAAGTATGATCAAAACTACGACATCAGAGACCGCACAAGATTTATTAGGCAGCTTATTGTTCCGAATGAGAAGAGTGGAGCTTTAAGTAAATATGCCAAAAAAATCTTCCTAGCGCAGAAGCCTGCACCATTGCTCGAGTCTCCCTTTAAAGGTATATCAGACTGTGTAGCTGTGAAACACGTTATCTAAAATTGTGTCAATGCGATGCGCTTCACATTTATCTCCTAGAAAAATACACCACTTCCATGCCGACATATGAGAACTATGTGCCTGCACTCACTCATCTGTTCAGGGCAAGCTTTATTTTTAATGTCCGTTAAAGTTTGTGTTTCTGTAGATCTTGTTTGCCTAAATAATTTCAGGTCCTCCGGTTCTCATCAGGCATTTTAACTGAACAGTAGATGAAAAGCTGTTTTGTTCTTGTAAGACACAGGCTTTATTTCTGCTTTAAATACTTGTATTTTCTGAGGGTGTAAGTTACCTTAATAGTAAGTTACTAATTAAATATCTATGTACACTAATGTCAGCATCTCTAGGAGAAATTATTTCATACAAACATCTTTTTAATTTAAGTTCCTTTTTCAAGGAAGAAACTTGTGTTCTTTTCTCCAGCTTTTTTTTAAGGGACTAATTAAATATCTTATCAGCTAAGTAGCTATTATAGCTGGAATCACGTGGTTATGTAGCTTGATTTTCACATTGTTTCTTATTTAATTGTTGTAAAACAGTAAGTACAATTCAGTTTGGTAGAAAAAGTATTGAAATTCTGGCTGTGTTTGTGCCAAGACATGTATATGGATTGTTTAACTGTGCTGTCATTCCTAATATTCACAGTAAAGTAATTTTTAGAGAAGCTACATTTCAGAGCAACACCTCTAAACACACTGACTGATTAGCTTTTTTATTGACCATTATGGGGGAGATTATTGTAATCTATGGGCTGAAATCAGTTTTCTGACCTATGAAGAGCTTCCTGGTTTGTATTTATTCCTTGACATTTGTGGTAATATGCCAATTACCTTGAGTTCGATTATGATTGTTATCTGTTATATTCGGCTCATATTGTTTATTTTCTATTTTCCTCCGTTTTTAATAGATAGGGATCATTTCCAGCTTGGCACCTTATCTCATACCCTCAACATTAAAGCGTCTGGGTACCTGGAATTATCTAATTGGCCAGAGGTGGCGCCTGACCCATCCGTTCGCAATGTAGAAGTAATGGAGTCAGTAAGTTGACCTTTCTGAGATTAATTTTGTTCTAGCAATGAGAGCTTCTGAGATAACTATCATTTTATATAAAAGCCTTGGGGCTGAAAACTGAACGCTGTTCTGGTGATTCTGAATGTAATGTGTTAGATATACCTTGCCTTATAGGAACTAAATATTGTGGTTTTCCTTGCTGAGTACGTGGACTGTTCTGTGCTTCAAGGAAATCGAGAATTGAATTCTCTGCATCAGTGCCAGCCACATTTGTGCGGGTGCATTGGTAACCGCGTAGATTCAATTTCTAAGGTATTTAGTTTCAATGGAGTGAGCTTTTTCTACTTTGTTAGAGATTCGTAAGCTTCCTGTCAGTGTTTTTATAAATAATTTTTACTGTTCTTTTCCAGAAAAGAAAAACCTGTACAAAATGTACTGGGCTTTCTGTTGAGCCCTGTTTTAAATAGCACTTAAAAATAAGTAGGTAGCATTGTGTACCAAAGATGACCTTGATGAGGTCACACTTAAAAAATGAATAATACACAGTTTTCACGTTGTTCTAAAAAATTACCATGATACTTTTTCTGAATCTTATCTTAAAGATACTAGCTATTAGGTTTAAATAGTTGATACTCTTTACTAATTTTACCTGTTTATTGTTTTAAATAAATGTGATAAAGGGACATTTTACTTGTACTTAGAAATTATGTGGAATATTTCTGTTGCTTTTTAAGGTAGGATTAATTTAAATGGAGCTGCTGAGAATTACATTATGGATGTTTTCCTGATATAAATGGCACTATGAACTAGAATTCATGTAATCAGAATTCTTTACCATTAAACTCCTTTTGGAAAGTTAGTTCGCCTTATTGTCCCCCTCCCATGCATAGGAAGGACTCATACTCCAAACATAATCCCTTGAATGAGCATAGCCATGTAATATGATTCCCCTGAGCAATGGCTTTCTTTTGAATATGAAACTTACATTGGCGTTGGAGCATGTCCAGCAGCAGATGATCAGTAATATCTCAATTCAGAGCCCTGGTGGTAGATGGTTGACAACATCCTCCTATTTAAAACTCATAACAATACACTTTTTTTTTCCCCAGTTTTGATTTTTTTGGTTTTTCGAGACAGGGTCTCTCTATGTAGCTCTGGATATTCTGGAACTCACTGTGTAGACCAGGCTGGCCTCAAACAGAGATTTGCCTGCCTCTGCCTCCCAAGTGTTGGGATTAAAGTTGTGCACACCATCAGGCCTGGCTCAGTATTTCTGTTTCATAGGTGAAGAAACCAAGATTTAGAGAGCCTAAATAAATTTAAGTTCCCATACATAGCTCCTGCAGGCTGGAATTCTACTGTGTTTGCTGTACCCTCTGCATGCTTTCCTGTGCGGTCGAGGCGAGGATGCCTGAGCTTGTTTGCAGAGCTGTGTTGTTCTCTGTGCTTGGTGCCATCATTTTCACCTTTTAACAAACGATCTGTGTTTAAAGCTGGCCAAGAAAAAATCTAAAGGTTATAAAAACTGAGGCTTGAGAGGCGACCCAGTTGGTAAAGTACTTGCCACGCAATCGTGAGGACCTGAGTTTGGTCCCTGGCACCCACATAAGAATCCAGCTGTGGTGGTGCCCGTCTGTAAACCCAGCACTGAGGAGGTGGAGATGTGAGGGCTGCTGGCATTCACGGGCCAGCTCATCTGGCTATGTCACTGAGTTCCAGGCTCGGTGAGCGACCCTGTCCTAGTCATGAACATACCCAGCAGTGACTCCGGTCTCCATGCTCAACCCTCACCCCATGAACACATACAACACACACGTTAAAAATAAAAAATAAAGAGCTCTTTGCATGTCCGTTCATCTTACAGCTAAATTTGCTTGGGTTTCTCCCAAATCTGAGCACTGTTCAGCACAATTGCTGTATTGTACAAGTTTTGTCCCATACTGGGATATGAAGACAGTGTTGTTTGTTGCAGGTCTTGTGCGGACACTCTCTCTCCTGATCATTATGCTTGCTGCCTGTTATGGTGCTGTCCTTTTTCGTGACTGGGTACACAGTGTTTTGGCTTAAGTAGAACAAACCTTTTATCTTCCCACCGTATCCTCTCTCTCTACCTTCCTTTCTCTTCCCCCTGGAAAGAGTTTGTCTTCTCAGAAATTGATAGCAATGCTGTGGGATTTAGTTTTGTCTCTGTAATGTTCTTATATTGGTTGGCTGGCTTCTTCCATTTTCATGCGTTCCAAGCATTAACTCTTTTATAGGGACAGTGCCTAAGTAACCTGTTTTCTTATCTTCATTTCAGTTGTCCAGTTCAACAGAGATAAATTGATTTCTTTTTCATTTTGCTAACTATATTCCTGAAATTAATAATAACTTATGGAGAATAATTATTGCTAATGGAACCAGATTAAGGTGTCCATTTAAGCCACATAACAAACAGATTCATTCTATTGGTTTCTGAGATAGTGGCTTAAATTTTCTATGAGGGATACTATGAAATATAAACATAATGTAATTAGTTCTGTTTTGAAATGCATCCAAAACTGCAGAAAGTGGTGTTCAGATTACCCTTTGCCTCGCACTGTGCCTCTTCTCCCCGCTGAAGTCATAGAACGCATTTTGTGCACATGATACACTGTATTATTCTGGGTTTACTATCTAGTGATCCTCTAAGGTCAAATCTCATTATTATGAAATATAACTTAGGAAGAAAAATGGCTGAGGCTTAGATAATCTGACATTTTAATCAAAACAACAGGGAGCCTAGTCAGGTTGACACTAGAAGTCACTTTGAATTACACACCACCATTTCCAGGATATCAGATATAATGTATATTTATATTAAGGTACCAGTAAGTTTTGTGGCTCCTTCAGAGTTTTTTGTTTAGTTACAGAAAATCCTTTTTTTCCAGCTACACAAAGACTGTCTTTTGCATATCAAGGACACTTTGCTTTGTAAACACATAGGCAGCACACCGTGGAGAGGACCTTAGCTTTCGGACCTCTCCATCTCCTCTGTTCTTTCCTCTGCTCTTCCTTACCATGTTTAGCTGTCATACCACAGTGAATTCAATAGTGTTAGGCTTTGGCCCTTAAATGTCTGAAACGATGTGAATATAGAAATTCATATATTCAAATCATTTTATTAGTTTTCTTCACATTTTCCAAGTAATAATTTTTCAGGATTCTGAAGCTTCTCTCGGGCAGTTGGGATTTTTGAGCATTAATATTTTTGTTATTTGTATTAGTATTTTAAAACATTCTCAGAAAATTGTAATGAGCCTTCAGTGTTGAGGAGGGTCCTTGGACTAGAACCTGTGTCATGCTGTGAATTCTTTTACAATTCTCTCTCTCTCTCTCTCTCTCTCTCTCTCTCCCTCCCCCCCCCCCCTCCCTCACCCCCTCTAGCTTGCACACACTGGAAACTAAATTAAAAGTATAATAAATAAGTGAGTCTTAACCATTGTGACCTTTTAAGAAATCTACATTTCCCTGCTTTTTAGAAGAGAAAGTATAAAACATAATTTTTCCAAGATAATCAGGGTCACTGTTGGGACAGGTTTATAGTAGAGACTTCTCCTAATGCCATATTTAATGAACACCAAAGAACATCATTTACTTAAATGCAAACAAATATTTTCTGAGTATAAAATTGAAAACTTTAAGGGTGTAATAGGTGTAAGTAATACTTATTATGCCAGACACACTTAGGATGCTTCAGTGTGCAGGCTTAGAAATTCCCACCCTGGGGAATAAAAAAGATAAGTAAATCACAGAGCATATTAGAAGGAAGCTACTACTATTTTTTAAAGGGGTTGGAGGGCAAGGCCCTCAGACAGAGCAGGTCTGGGAGTCTTGAAGGAACAGTAAGAATTGGTTGGAGTGGAGTATGCAAAGGAAGAGGAGGTGAGTGGGAATGGCTTGTTGAATCTGGTCAGGCAGACTATTATAGACTGCCTGTTTAATTGAAACCAAGAGCGACCAAAGTTTGCAACCAGAGTAGCTGGACCCAGCTCTAGCTGCTGTGTTCAGCAGGCTTAGGTTGGGGTCAGTGGAAAGGAGAAGCGGGTAACCAGTTAGGAACCTGCTGCAGTAATCCCGGAGAGACAGCTGCCCAACCCAGGCGGAAGAGCCTTTCTGCATGGGTTAGACGCCTAGGCCATGAGAGAGAAGGTGGGGTTTAGTGCAGGAAGGTAATATTCACTTCCTGCTTGCATTCACTATGGTTTGCTTGCTTTTGTCTCTTTTAAGTGCCAAGCTAGCAACATATATTATTGTTGTTGTTACTATAGGTTAAGTTTCCTGTGGACCAACAAACACAAACATTTGTTAAATAATCTGGAGACATAACACGAGTAATTTAACAGTGGGTTCAGAATGAGAGTTTGTTGTGTGTTTAGAAGTGGGTAACTTGCTGTTGGGACTTGGAACAGTTGCTTTCTCTGTTGAAGTCTCAGACTTCCTTCTGAGTTCACTGTGAACTTAAACCAGTACGTTTGCCAGGAGTCTGAATCACTTTGTAAGAATTCCTTAAGGTTTATCTTGTTTATATAAACAGGCAAAAGATTGGACCCCAGTTGGAAAAACAAAGAAAGAAAAACCTGCTAAGAAATTCTACTCTGAGTCTGAGGAAGAGGAGGAGGAGGAGGAGGAAGAGGAGTCTTCTGAGAGCAGCAGCAGCAGCAGCAGCAGCGACAGTGGTGGGCTTTCTAACTCCTCAGACTGTACCGTTCACAGGGCAGACTGTGTGCGGATGCCCTTACCTTTTCCTTCCTTTCCACTCTATCCTGGTGCTACATTTAAGCCATCGCAGAATTCATTTCTGTTCAGAGCTAGGAGGTTGGGGGCCATGTGCAGTGAAAAGCATGCACAGTGTGGATTCAGAATCCCAACTAAATGAGGCACCTGCTTCTCCATCTGATAGTCAAGAGAAGACTTTAAAGTATGCCTTTATGGCTCACAACTGTCTAACTCCAGCTCTAGGGGACCCAACACCCTCACACAGATACACATGCAGGCAAAACACCAATGCACATATATTTAAATAAAAAGTGTGCCTTAATCCCAGCACTTGGGAGGCAGAGGCCAGCATGGCATGCTTTATTTTATACTTTACACACGTGTCTTCATCCTGTTTGTTTATAAGCTTGTGCCTGTTCCTAGATTAGCATTGTTCAAAGTCTGTTTGAAATTCTGTTAACATTGTGGCTATTCATGAGCTTGTCTGAATAGCACAGTGGTGAGTCCTGTGGTCCAGGTGAGGGGCTCTACTGTAGCCCTTGGAGGAAAGCAGCTGCCTGGTGGGGGCTGCACCCAGATTGCTGTTGACTCCCTCACCCCCGATTCTGTTCTTTGTGTGGGGTGGATGGGTGGGTGTGGTGCACACCTGTGTGAGAGCATTCCCCGTGCATGCCCGTGTTAGGGCCAGATGTCAGTGTCTGGCGGCTCCTCACCGTACATCTTATTTGTTTCAATTTTGTATACGTGTATTCGTTTGCATGGGTGGGAGGGAGGCACATTCCATGGCCCTTGTGTGTAGAGGAGCCAATTCCCTCCGTCACTGTGTGGGCTCAAGGGATGAAACTCAGGTTGGCAGCAAGCACCCTCTCTCAGGCCCTGCACCTTGTTTGTGAGACAGTCTCTCACTGAGGCTAGAGCTTACTGTTTTCTCTAGGCTGGCTAATCAGCGACGCCCTCTCCCCCTGCTCTGCCCCGCTCCAGCCCCAGTTACAGAGGTGCACACCACCATGCCTGGCTCTGCCCCTCCAGCCCCAGTTACAGAGGTGCACACCACCATGCCTGGCTCTGCCCCTCCAGCCCCAGTTACAGAGGTGCACACCACCATGCCTGGCTCTGCCCCTCCAGCCCCAGTTACAGAGGTGCACACCACCATGCCTGGCTCTGCCCC
>CABHPP010131146.1:50999-70761 GCA_902168425.1 Peromyscus attwateri
CCCAGCCCCAGTTACAGAGGTGCACTCACCATGCCTGGCTCTGCCCCTCCAGCCCCAGTTACAGAGGTGCACCCACCATGCCTGGCTTTCCCATGTGCTGGCACTGGGGAGCCGGACGGAGCTCCTCACACTTGTGCAGCAAGCCCGCCCTTCACCCTCGGAACCATCTCCCAGCCCTGTCATTTCTTTTTGTTATTTCCGGGATAAACCATTAATTTAATATAAACCAATACTTTCCAGTTCACTGACCTACTGCGTATATATGTAACTTCGATTTCACAACAAATCCCAAGTGTCTTCATTTAGAAGCTTTGTCTGGGTAAGCTTTGTGAAAGATGTCCGGTTAGTGTCTGTCTCCCTATGCTGTGCTTGAATCACATACTCATCACAACAACTCTGTGAAGTAGTTCCCTTCTGAAAAGGAAACTGAGGCCAGAGGTTGCATAACTTGCAGGCTGGTAAGTGGCGTAGCTAGGATTTGAACCTGGACATGCTCATGGGAAACCCTGCTTCATATCCCACTCTGTGGCAGACTAAAGGAACAGCTATCCTGGCGGCACTGTGATGTAGAAAGGACTCTTGATGAAGCGGGCGTTGGAACAGTGTTGAACTGCACTGGGTAGGCGGTCAGCAGGGGCAATGGTTAGCCTCTCGTTTGGTGTGCTGCTCTGCACCGGAGTCATTTGTAGTCGTGAGACTCCGCTGCATTTCAATACATACGCTAGTATATATGTATTTGGAGAGAAGGACCCACACGTGGCCCAGGCTGGTGTGGAACTCAGGCCTATCCTCCTGCCTCAGCCTTCTGAATCATAGAATTACAAGTGTGCTTTATCATTCCCAGCTCTTAATGCATCACTTCTGCGAGAACACTAGTGTGTCATGTTATCTCAGACTGGGAGACCCCCACTGTGGGGAAAAGGAAGTCATAACTCTTTGGGAAGTTTGCTTGCTGTAAACGCTCATTTCCCTTTCAAAGTTGATTCCTAGGAAGATCTAACTGTCCTTATCTTTCACCATTTAAAATTTTCAGCAACAAGGAACAGAATTCAGAATTCTTTCTTATACCACTCTTGTGCATTCTTTAAAAAAATTCACGCTGTAGCTATCTGCTTTAGGTTTGAAAGAGAGGCTCTCTCCAGCTGTTTCCTGTGAGTTTTGTCTTTGCTCTGCCCATTAGCTGAGCATCTGTCTGTGTGAGTCCCTGTCTGTCTGTCTGTCTGTCTGTCTGTGAGTCCCTGTGAGTCAGCACCTCCTTTCCTCAGTCTCTGTCTGTGTAAATCCCTGTGAGTCAGGACCTCCTTTCCTCAGTCACTGTCTGTCTGTCTGTGCGAGTCCCCGTTGAACTAATGTTCTGAACAGACAGGGTCCACCTGAGTCAGGACCTCCTTTCCTCAGTCACTGTCTGTCTGTCTGTCTGTCTGAGTCCCCGTTGAACTAATGCTTCTGAACAGACAGGGTCCACCTGAGTCAGGACCTCCTTTCCTTCAGTCACTGTCTGTCTGTCTGTCTGTCTGGGTCCCCGCTGAACCGATCTTCTGAACAGACAGGGTCCACGTGAGTCAGGACCTCCGTTCCTCAGTCACCGTGTGGTTCTGGTCTCCTCCATTCAATTGAATGGTCGTAAGTGAAGGAGCAGCTGGTCTGTCTTTCAGAGAGCGGGTCTGAGAGTGGAGATACAGATGGCAGCAGTGAGGACAGCAGCGAGGACTCCTCCAGCGATCCAGAGAGTGAGACCGGAAGTGAGGCCGAAGCGGACCGCAAGAGGAACTCAAAAACCAAGAGGAAAAGGTGAGTGACTTTGTCAGCTTCCCTCAGGAAGTTCCCAGAGTTACTATGTCTCCTTAATTCCAGAGTTAAAAATGCCTGTGTAGTTTCTCCAGAACAGATGTTAAGTCTTGATGTACTGTGCTTAGGTTTCATTTTGAACTTGAACAGGTCTTAGGGTACATTTTCAAAATTGGTATTACCTTGGGAGGCTGCCTTAAGTGACCAAGCAGTAGGGATGAAACACTTAATTACCTTTTGCAGCAATTTTGCTAAGGGCTAAAATTAAATCCTTCAGCACTTTGCCATTATGTAACTAAGACAATTGATTTTTCTAAATAATGTTACATTAAAAAGATTATGATCCAGATATCAGAGTCAAAGGCTGTGAAGGAAGACGGTCAGGAGATACTTAAGGGGTAGTGCTTTTCAAGATCTGCCATTACCAACAGCGGCCTCGTGTGTTAAAGCGTCATTAAGACTTGGAGTAATTGGGGCTAATACCTTGGATTGTGTGGCTGTTTTCCCCACCGCTCTCGGAGTGGCCTCCGCTGACTCCCTGGCCCTTCTCGGGGCTGCTGCCCGCTCCCTGATGAGCTTGCAGCTTAGGCTCAGTGGTGGCTGACAGCACTGATTGGGCACAGTACGCTCTCTGCTCCTTTTATTACAGACAGTAATTAAAGCAGCTCGCCCTGCCACTTCCATAACAAACACAGCATAATGCCCTAATTATGACTTTATTAATTTAAGTCAGGATTTAATGATTTTAAAAGTGATTTATATTGTTTTTCCTGTTCAGAACAAATGAAATCTGTAGGTTAAATTAATACAGGCTTTTCATCATTGCAAAGTTAAAAACCTAGTTACCAGTAAATTCTTCTCATTAGGTTAACATCTGAAACTCTAAGCAGTAAGGTAAACAATAATTATCATCAGAATTGAGTGCTGCATAATAAAATAACACTTTTACCTTTAAAATCTTGTCTGGAGTGCTGGGAGCCAGGGCTCCTGAGAACAGCTACCTTGTTGCAGCAGAGCACCGTGGCTGTGGTCACCTGGCCCTTGAGGACACCGTACATGCCTTTCACATCAGACTAGCTGTGATGGTCTGGTTTGGGGAAGTACCTGTTTCTAGAAAGCACACAGTGTCTCCTCAGGGGACAGAGGCCATCTTGGTATATGCTTATGATCACATATTAGGTTTGTATTTTTTGCTTCAGAAAAAAATTTTTAATCTGCATTTATTTTTGAATTTAAAGTAATTGTGATACCTAAGTGAACCACAAAGACATTCTAAGCCCTTTTATTTGCAAGTACATGTTTTAAACAATGAGTTTGGGATAATATATATTGCCATTATTTTGTAGGAGAAAAAAACAACATATTTTTCCATCTTCCAATATAATTACATGTGCTCTGAGATGTTGCCATTGCTCCGTTGTTAATAAACAGCAATCATATTTCCTCCACAAAAAATCAATTCTGAGAACTATCGATTCTTCTTCCCCAGCCACTCCCCCCTCCTGGGTCGTTCGGCCTGTCTCCTAGAATTTGTTTACCGTTTGCCAGCAGAACTTTTTAACAGTCTTGATCATCTTCAAGTATCTTCAGAAACTACCCGTTAGTAATGACAAGTGTTTGTTACTGAATTTGAATTTGACGTTCCAGATTATTTTCACGATAGACACAATAGTGGTAGAGGGGAAATAGGATGTCAGAGGGAGAGAGATTTGAATTCAGAGTTCATGATTCCGTCTTCTGCCAGTATGTCCTTAAAGTTATTTAACCTCAAACGATGGTTTCCTTATTGTAAGTGGGTTAATAATGTACCCAGGATGAGAGCATCTGCAGTAGCTCATTGGAATTAAGTGCCTGAGCACTGCCAGGCCCAACGTAGGTGATTAAAAACAAAAAAACTTTAAATTTGTTGACTGATGGTGTGTGTCTGAGTGTGCCCGCCTGTGCATGCGCGTATGCATGCCTGAGTTTATGTGTGTGCACCACATCATGCAAGAGCCTGAGGACATCAGGATAAAGTCTTAGATCCCCTGGAACTGGAGTTAGAGACTACTGTGAGCTGCCATGTGGGTACTTAGAGCTGAACACAAGATCTTCTGTAGGAGCTGTACACACTCTTAACTGCTGAACTATCTCTCTAGTCGCTAAGGTAGATTTTTAAAAAAATAAAAAGAGCAGACACACGTGTGTGCACACATGTACACGTGCACAAACACTACAGAAAAGGTAATTAGACTTTGCATTCTTGGGGAAAGTCTCAGCACCTCAAGGCAGTTCGCTTGTCAGCTCCACGCTCTTCATTCTCTTTGGAGAGGACATCCTGATTTGCCCACTTCTTTTTTTTTTTTTTAATTTTTTGGTTTTTTCGAGACAGGGTTTCTCTGTGTAGCTTTGTGCCTTTCCTGGAACTCACTTGGTAGCCCAGGCTGGCCTCGAACTCACAGAGATCCGCCTGCCTCTGCCTCCTGAGTGCTGGGATTAAAGGCGTGCGCCACCACCGCCCGGCACTGCCCACTTCTTTCTGTTTCTCAAAGTGTCCTTTTCTGAAGATTCCTAATCGTGGATATCTAGTGTGGGTGTCCCTTTGAGTCTTCTCATAAAACACTGCACCCTGCCGCTTATGGCTTCTGTGTCTCCTCCCTACCATTGTATTGCTCTGTGTGGTCCAGTGCACTGGGGACACTGTAAGTGGACACACAGGTCACCTGTAGCTCAACCACTCTTCTCTTCAGTACCTAGCATGAGGCATACGAGTTAGTGATAACTACTAGTTGACCTGGGAACAAGTGAATAGCACTTTCAGTGAAACAGTAGAGGAACCACGTGAGAGTGAGGCATGGTGACATACACCTTCTTCCCAGCGTTGGGGAACATTAGGCTAGAAGACCAAGTGTGAGGCTAGCCTGGGCTACATAGCAGCAAAGCAAGACCCTATCTTTAAATAAACAAGTAAGAAGTTCCTCTGAGCTAATTAACATTTTCTTATGTAATATATTTAAGATCACATTTGTGTGCTTGTCTAACTGATTTTCTTAGAACCAAAATCTACCAAATGCAGGTTTATTGAGAAAAGTAGAGATAAACTCTTAAACTTACCAGTAAGTATTATTCTGAGACATCATTTGAAAAACCAGCCTAGGTTCTTAGAATTTGTTACTGTTAGCTCTTAATTCCTAGAAAACCAGCTTAAAACCTAGAAAAAAAACCAGTATTTTTCTATATTGTCACTGATTATATCAGTTAGTGTTGTTTTATGATTTTGCATTTGAAATCGTCCCAACTCGGTTGCAGATAGCACTACCTTTATTGTTATCCATTAAATTTTGTTTTTGTGTGAGCGTGTGCTTCCCACTGCGCGTGTGGAGTGTGTGTGAGCGCACGCTTCCCGCCGCACACGTGGAAATCAGAGGAGCACTTGTACTGGACTCTGTCCGTCCCTGTGTAGGTCCTGAAGGTCAGACTCTGGTCGTGAGGCTGGGAGTAGGAACTTTTACCCACTGAGCCATCTCAGCCGCTCTTATTTAATTTTCATATTTTAAACTTTTAAAGCAATCTTTATTGTTTTTATAAAATTACTTAAATTTGTGTACATTAGTGAGTTACAGTTTATATTTCAAAACTCATCTTTATTCATAGTGATTCAGAAGATAAGGAGAAGAAAAATGAAAAATCGAAAGCTTCAGAATCGTCCAGTGCAGAATCCAGTTCCATGGAAGAAAGTTCTTCAGGTTCTGAGTCGGCGTCGGAGTCTGACGGGGAACCTGCACCCAGAAAAGTTACTCAGGTACGAGGTCATACATGTGCTCTAACTGAAGGGACGACTTCTTGTCACTTCTTTCTCTTAAGAATAGATACTTTTGAAAGTTGAGTGTTTTGTTAGAAAGCTAAGAAACTGAAGTATGGGGCGTTTACCCACCAACCCCACAGCTCCCCAGAGTTTTCTTGAGTGTGAGCAGCAGGAAATATTAGATAGAAAGATTTATATTGCGGAGAATCTTGCGGAGATAAACAGATAGAAAATAAAGGGGGGCTGGAGAGATGGCTCAGCGGTTAAGAGCACTGGCTGTTCTTCTAGAGGTCATGAGTTCAATTCCCAGCAACCGCATGGTGGCTCACAACCATCTGTAATGAGATCTGGCGCCCTCTTCTGGCATGCAGGCAAAACACTGTATAATAAATAAATAAATAAATAAATAAATAAATAAATATTTTAAAAAAAAAAAAAAAAAGAAAAGAAAGGATAGCCTCCAGAGGGCCTGGAACCTATTCCAACGGGCCCCGACTGTCTCTGACCCAGGGTATTTATAGAGACCCCAAGGGGTGGAGCAAAAGATCTCCTCCCCCAGCACAGCCAAGTGCAGACCATCTCAGACACCTGCACTCTGGCCCGTGGTCCTAATCATCCTCTATGCGGACATGCTGGGTAAAGCCACGAGGAACCCGAAAACGGGCTCCCACACTGAAGACACATTCAGTACTCTCACAACTAAAACTGGACACGTCATCTTCACTCTCCCTGTGTTTCAATTCTCCATACTCTCCTCTAACCAGCTCTCCAGAGAAGTGAGAGCCGTTTTTGCTAACCTCCTGCTCCTGAGATTTTTGGGTAGGCTGTGACAAGGTTGACTTTTGCTGAGGGGACATGAAAGGAAGCCTCGGAAATAGCATTGAGCACAAGCCTACAAATGTAGATTTATCAGAAAATACTCATTCCAACATGCTCTTTAAAAATATTTAGTAACAAATGTGATTGATAGCAAATGTTTTCAAAGTTATACATTATTTAGCTAGTTACAATTATTTTAGAGCAAATGCAAGAATCATTTTTGTATTTGAATTGAACATTTGTGATTGAACTTTTCGTCTGGTTACTCTGAATACATGAAAGCTTAAATTGTAAATGAAGTTACTAGTACAAAGTTGGGATCTAATAATGATTGTCTTTCTGATCTCAGATGATCGCCTCCTTGGTGTGAATGGGCACACTGGTGCAGCGTCAGGGGCCTCTCTCCTTTCATGTGTCTGGAATAGTGACTGTCAGATGTTGCCAGTCGATGTTTCTTCCTAACCCAATATTAAAAAAACAAACAAAAAAACTTGTTAACTCTATGAATCTAAATTTCTTTAATATGTCTTCTGAGTAGCCAGAAATGAAAATAAATGCATTCAAGTAGGCCTTCCACACCCATAGTCATTGTTAAGAATAAGTATATTTAAAATGCTGCTAGTATTTATCTTATTTTATTTCAAATATTCTTGTAAATGGTAAAACTTATTTTAAAATTGAATTCTTATTTATATAACAGAATTTAAGTTTTCTGATTTTCAAAAATTCATATAAACTTGTAGAGATTTTGAGTTATTAATGTGAATTCATAAAAACATGGAGAGTTTCACATAACCTCATTTTCTACTTTAGAAAAAGCTTAAACTATCATTTTAAATAAAGAGCTTCAGCTATTGGCAGTAAGTACAACCCCGAGGTGGGGGGAGGGGGGGGATCAGTGCTTTATGAATGACAGATGTAATTACAGCAAGTTATTCTTACATGGTTTTACAAAATTGGAAAACTGTAGACTCCACCCACAGAGGCACCCCGAAGTTAGTCATCTACTGTTTTTCCTCCTTGTGGTGGGCTTCAATGAGGAGCTGAAGGCTCTTTGTGGTTTGTTTTTTTGTGGTTGTTTTGTTTTGTTTTGACATCCCAACCAAAGTTTCCCCTCCCTCCCCACCTCACAGCCCTCCCCCCATCCACTCCTCCTCCACGGTTTCTCTTCAGATACAGGCGGGCCTCCCATGGGTATCAGCCAGCCATGGTTTATCAAGTTGCAGAGAGGCTAGGCACCTCTTCTCCTATTAAGGCTGGATGAGGCAATCTGGTGGGAGGAAAGGCTCCCAAAAGCAGGCAACAGAGTCCGAGACAGCCCCCGGTTCCCAGTGTTAGGAGTGCCACAAGAGGACCCCAACATCTCTTCATAATTGATGGTGTTGAGAGCAGGATCCTAAGCCAGGCTCCTTGAGAAATTCAAGCCGTGCATTATTTTGTGCCCATGTTTTCCTTGGATCTCACACTTTGTCTGTCTTAAAGTGCCATTTTCTGTCTATATTAGGTGGAAGGGCCAGTGTTTGTTTGTTTGTTTTTTTTTTTTTGCTTTAATTTTACAATTGGACTAAATAATCCCAGCCTTGCAGCTGCTATGTTTTTTTTAATCTCCACTTGGCGTATATACCATGTGATCATAAGTATACCAATTTCTTAATAATAGGTGACTCTCTAGGTGTGGGAAAGTTGCACTTGCATCAGATGCTGTGGCTTTTGCTCAAATGATGAGTAATGAAGGCAGATGGTGGCCGCTTTGCCTTCATTTAGTGTGACAGTGTTAGCGCTGAAAATTCATGTCTCGACTCTGCAGCTTGAGCCTTACTTTTTCTAGTTTTCTTTGATCTGGGCATTTGGGGGTACATGGAGCATGAACATGAGACCTTGGAGACAGCCTGAATGTATGGCTTCCAAAACAGTTCATTTTATGGTGGTCCTATGCGGTTAGTGTGGAGTTCCTGTTGGCAGGTAACACCTTCATGCTCAGTGTCGTATGGGTAACACATGCACAAGAGCAGACTTGCACCATAGTTTGAAGACAGTTTAACTGGGACCCATGCTGAAGGGACCTGGGCACCCTGTGGCTCTTGTCCCCTGCACCTTTCTGCTCTTTCTAAACAATATTGGAAATTTAAATCTGTTTTCACTTGTAACCCCTAACTTGTATCTACCTTCTTCAGAAGACAACTGTGAGTCACATATGGCTCTGTCTTCTCAACTCAATCTCCATTGACCGTTTCTTCTGTCAAACATTAGCTCTGAGTAGGTATTCTCTGTCCATTTAGTCAAGAATAAGCCCTACCTCCTTTGACTCCATTTTGTGGGTCAGCACCTACTTTTTCCACACCTTTAATTTTATCCACTAGTTTCTCTTCTGCCATCCAGACCCCTCAAGTGGCTTCCGGCCTCTAAAGGGGAGCCTGAAGAGGAACACAGAGTCTCAAAAGAATATTTTCATGCCCTCCAGCGTGAAACCCAGTTACTTCTTAGTAACTTCACTTTCTGCAGACACTGTTCTGCAGAGGTCAGGATCCCTGCATGTTTCCTGCCTCTTTTTAAACAGTACTGAGAAGTTTGCATGTTTCATAACCTCCTTTGCTCATATACTCCACTAAAGTACTTCTGTAATAATATTTCTCTCTTGCTCTACTTCCGGATTTTGTTCCCAAATCTAGACCAAATACTTAGGCCCTGCTGGGCTGCTGGGTTTTAACCCTAGCACAGCCGGACGCGTGTGCTCACACAGGGCCAGCAGCAGTCTTCCTCTGACGCCTTAGCTACATGTCTAGAGTTTTCATCTGATCTCTCCAGCCGTTCCTTCTTTCCCTCCCGTCACTGTCTACGTCCGCTCTTCTTCAGCTCCGTAGCCTCGGCTGTAGTCCCCCTCAGACTAATGTTTTCCTCACCCCCTCCTTCAGCACAGTGGCCAGCTCGAGCTGCAGTGACAACCTGCTGCTGCCGTGGAGTGAACTCCCCAGCCACCGTGTCTGAATCCACCTCTCTTTCATCTGCCCGTATTCTGGCCTAAGACGCACACTTCTTTTCTGAAACCGAGTTCTTGGCTGTTTCCGAACCTCTGTTCACCTTGCACATTTCTCTTATTAAAGAGAGGAGAGGAGGAGGAGGAGGAGGTGGCCTCCTGTCAGGCTGTGGTCTTCACTTCTCCTAGTGCATAGTGACTGCAGGTAACTGGAACTGTACTGTTGGGGGGTATCACTCCTAGACATCTCTGTTCCTTAAGGATTTGTTATTTAATACTGTGTTGGAATCAGTAATGACCCTTAGAACATGATCTTATTTCAGATTTAATTATTTTATGGACAGGTATACTTCTATGTGCAGGTGTTCTTTTCTGAAATGTGTCCGAGAAATGTCTGGAATATCATATCATCACTCCTATAAAATAATTTTTTTTGTCCCAAGCAATATCTATAGCGAAATTGCATTTTTAGATTTATTTATTTATTTATTTATTTATTTATTTATTTATTTATTTATTTATTTTTTGGTTTTTTCGAGACAGGGTTTCTCTGTGTAGCTTTGCGCCTTTCCTGGAGCTCACTTGGTAGCCCAGGCTGGCCTCGAACTCACAGAGATCCGCCTGGCTCTGCCTCCCGAGTGCTGGGATTAAAGGCGTGCGCCACCAACGCCCGGCTTAGATTTATTTTATTTTTAGTTTGTATGAGCATTCACCTGCATGTATATGCATGCATGCCCACACTGGCCATAAGAAGAAGTAGGAATCCCTGGGAACTAGAGTATCAGTCACTTGTGAGCTGCTGTGTGGGTGCTGGGAACTAAATCTAGGTCCTCTGCAGGAGCAGCCAGTACTCTTAACCACTGAACCATCTCCAGACCCCAAAAATCACTTTGAATAGTTCTATATTTTAAGCACTTTTACATACTTTATACAACGTAAAGGAAGTTTTTGTTTTGTTTTGTTTTTTGTTTTCTTTTTTTTTTTTTTTGAGACAGGGTTTCTCCATGTAGTTTTGGTGCCTATCCTGGATCTCGCTCTGTACCGGCTGGCTTTGCCTCCCTAGTGCTGGGATTAAAGGCATGCACCACTACCTGGCTGGAAAATATTTTTATGTGGAAGAGTAGAGAGAAAACTCAACAATACAGACATATGTGGAAGTGATTCTCATTTGTATCTCTGTGTCTTAGATTTTTTGTAACATAAAAAAGTTACATTCTGCACGTTAAGATGTGTTGACATTTTATTTAAGATTTTCAGGTTGTTTCCCCTGCAGTGAACCTAGGCAGCTTGTTAGGGTGCCCCTGTGTCCTCAGGTTGTATCAGTGGAGTCTTGCTCTGCTGGTGACACATTAGCTGGGATCTCTGTGGTGTGTGCACCAGCTCCTATAGATAGAGATACCAGTGAGTGACGTGGTGATCTGAAATCAAGATCTGAAATAGTGTACTGTGAGTGTACCTATTTCTTTATACATAGTAACAGTGTTTTATCTGTTATCTGGGAATGGTGTGGTGGATGTGTGTGTGTGCTGTCATGGGTGCAGTGTGTGTGTGTGTGTGTGTGTGTGTGTGTGTGTGTGTGTGTATGTGTATGTAGAGGCCAGAGGTTGATGTCAGGGATCTTCTTCAATCATTGTTCACTAGTGTTTGAGACAAGATTTCTCACTGAACCTGTATTCCCTGGCTTTGGCTGGACTAGCTATCTGGTGACCGCTGAGTTGTGGCTGTGTCAGCCTCCTAGGTGCTAGCCTTACAGTCAAGTGCAGTTCCTGGCTCTTTATGTGGGTGCTGAGGATCAGAATTCAGGTCTTCACGCTTGCATGACAAGCACTGGCCATGAAGTGTTTGCTTTTCTTGAACTTAACACTTAATAAATGTTAACAATATTTCTATGTTTGGGTGATGAGATTAATGTGCGAACTAGCTATGGAAAAACACTGGAATCTGTGTATGCCTAGCAGTGTCTGAGATGTCCATAACTATCTCAGCTTTTATGTATCTTAGAACTTTGCCGTCCCTCTGTGGGAGGTATTGTGACACCAGTGACCTCCCCTAGTGATCTCAGAACCAGTCACTGGCCTGGGGACTAACATCTGACTGTCAGCAGATGTTAAGATTGCCTTAATATAAAGACGTGGTGATAAAGATAACTAATCTGTGCGAGAGTCTTAGTGAAAAAGCATTTTACTGTGGTTTGAAATGAACCCTACAAACGCACCAAAGGAACCATTTTCAGGCTGGTTTCTGGTCTTTGAGAAGTAAGAACGCAGGAGTCTGTCTGCTCACAGGCTTTTACAAGGGTTGGAATCCTTAGCTTGTGTGACTATTGAGTGTCAGTTTTTATTATAAAAATTCAAAGCTTTGTCTCTTTCAATGTTTGTCTTTTTCAATTTAGTTCATATTTAAAATTCTCCCAAAAAGAAATACCATTTGATTTCAGTTGAGATCTTTAAAACAAAGGGAACCCGTCAAGGAAGTGGTCCTGTGGACGGAAGCGGGCGTTCTGCTGCTGGCGAAGGCTTGGTAGACCCACTTGCATTGCTCAGTGGCATTCATTTGCCCCGATCTTAAGAACAGCAGGGGTTTGATAAACTTTGCTTACTGTTAATTTCAAACCTCTGTACAATAGAAGCATGTCTGCTGCTTATCACATCATGTATTTTTTCTGCTTAGCTTTTCTGTAATCAGTATGCAAAGGGATGTTCATGATGCATGAAACTCTTTACAGAGATATTGTTACATATTTTTGTTTGTATTTAGGACTTAAGATCCCTTATTTATTTTTTAAGTGAAATATATTAACTAGAAGTTAGTTTCTTAACCCTGTGACTTTTTAATCCATTTTGAAATGTTCCTTTGTTGAGGTGTATAATCGAATACCACAGAAACAAGGTGGGATTTGAAGGCGATGAATTGATAAATAGATATTTTTTGCAGCAAGATCTTAAGATCAGTAGCTGTTGTCCTTATAAAAGTCAAATACAGTCACTCAGCTGTTAAAAACCTAATCCTCTATTTAAAAAACTATACAAAAACAAATTGTCTGCCTTTCTGCTTGATCTCCTCTCCAGTCCCGACACAGTGGGAACCATGGGTGATCTGTCAGTGTGTTTGGTTTGTCGATGGTGCTTTTGGATAAATACTGGGAGGGGGAGAAATAAAATTCACACAGTAAAATATGATTTCATCTGCCTTTTCTCCGCAGCTCCGTGGCTCATGCCACGGTGTGAAATCCTCATTTTACACACTTTGCAGGCGGAGCACATGAATTATGCATTGAGCAAGAAAAATCTCCTGCCTCAAGTCCTATATGCATTTGCCCAGGTTCTGTCTCTATTACCAAGATGAATTGCAAATGGAGAAATGTTTGATGGAATAGGGCTCTTAACTTCTTTGTTTAGAATTCAGATTTTTATTTTTATAGTAGATCCTTTAAGTATGAAAATGTTGTGAACTTACTATGGATTTTTTAAATGAAAAATGAAATATAATGTAGGAGAACCGTGCTTGCATATCATGAAGCATTTTATAGCCTCGATTCAGAATGCAAGGCTTTTCCAATTTGGTGGCAATGACCGTCATCTATTGCTAATGTTGTATTTCAGTCAGTGCTTATTTGCTGTTCTCGGAAAGTCAATGGAATTCTGTCCTTTTCAGAGCCCAGTGTGTCTCTGTTCTAGGCTTCTGAGAAGAGATGATCCCAGATCCTCATATGAGCTCTCTCTGTGGTGTGTGTATGCCCTGATGTGTGTTGAATAGACAGACACTGGTGCACATTCTTGGCTGTGAAGTGGAAAAGAGGGTGTGGACTTGCCTTCCGTTCTAATGTTGTCTTTTTTTTGGGGGGGGGTAGGTTTCTAATCTTCAGGTGGGGAGCTTAGACTTTGAGGACAGTCTTGTCATTGTAACTGGTGGGAAGCACCCATTGTGTGCAGCACGTTGGTGAACCACATGCTGATAACCTTTTGGTTATGCTTTTAGTCACAGGAGTGAAAGTCTGGTAGTAATGGCGTTTTCATTCTGAATCTGCTTTCATTTACTTGTAACTTAAATTTCAGTCTCAAAACTAACATTTCTTCTGTTTCTTTTTCTGCAGACTAGACATTGGTACTCGTTGAAAAGTTTAGAGGGGAGATGATGTTTTGTGTTTAAAGAAGGATGGAGTTAAAAGTTACATAGAAGGAAATAATACCTTTTTTTTATTTCTAATCTTTTTGGTTTTAACGTGTATTCTTATATAATTCTTTAACAGTTGTCTGAAAGTTAGCATAAAGGAGAATACAAGTAGAACTTCAGTCATGTGAAAATGTTATTTCCCAGATGCTTTTCTAAAAGTGTGTGTGTGTGTGTGTGTGTGTGTGTGTGTGCGCGCGCGCGCGCGTGCGTGCTTGTGCACATGCATGTATGTGCGCACTCAGCTGAAGAAGCCAGAAGACAGTGAAGGATACCCCAGAGCTGGAATTACAGGTGGTTGTGAACTGTTGATGTGTGTGCTGGGAACCGAACTCAGGTCCTTTGTGACAGCAGTACACTGAGCCATCGCTCCACCCCATCACTGTGGCATGCTTTTATGTAATGCTGTTGTACGTGTGTGTGCACAGCTGTAAGTGCACCAGTACTCAAGGGGACCTTTTGCTGCAGTGACACGATAATTTATGCTAACAATAGGTTTAAAATTCTGTTATTTAAGAGTGGGGACTTTGTCTAGGGTATTATTTCCATTACTGAGTACAGAATATGATACACATTTAAATTCTATATGTGTCGAATGAATGAATGAATGAATGAAGTAACAACTTTTTGTTTTGAATTTGAGAATTCATGTAAAAGAGAGGGCAGACAGGTGAAGCCACCTTGGTGCAGATGTGTCATTTAATGCACTGTTTATTCTTTGTTGACCTTTTTGTTTACTGCGCTCCCTAGATGTTCTTACTTATGTCCAGGGGGCAGGTGTGTGTTCCAGTGTGTGGACACTGTGGGTGTGGGTGTACATTCACCCATTTATGTGTGTGGAAGCCAGAGATCAGCAGCTAGTGTCTTTCTCAGTTGCTTTCCACTGTACTTTCGGGGACACTGTTTACACTGTAACTGATTAAACTGGAGTGGCTAGCCAGACTCCTCCTGTCTCCACCTTCCCAGCATACTCTGCTATTATACAGGACTCTGTCTGACATGGGTGTTGGGATCCCGACTCAGGTCCTTATGTTTTTAGCAAGCACGTACAAACTGAGCCATTTTCCCACCCCAGTTATATTATTTGTATTACGATGGGTAAACCTAGCGTAAGACCCTTGTATTCACTCCATGGGATGAATGTTCATAAACAGTGAATAGACCAGTGGGTCTTGGAAGAAGCCCTAATTTTAGGTATGTTTTAAATATTTACTCTCCATGTAAAGTGCTCAAGAAAGTGAATGAGTTGTTTTCAAACTAAAGAGCAAGAGCTAGAGATGCCATTTTAATGGGTACCTCTGGCGAAGACCTCTGACGTTCTAGTGTAGAAGCACAGAGTATCTAGTTCAGTACCTCTGGCGAAGACCTCTGACATTCTAGTGTAGGAGCACAGAGTATCTAGTACAGTACCTCTGGCAGGCTTCCTTCTGAGGAGCCCAGCCTGTTATGAGCCTGTGAACAACATCAGTGCTATCTGTGTATTGTTTGAATATTCCTTTTTCTTAAGTAAGCTGTTTAACAATTATTTCTATGGATGTTTATTCACTTTCTAATGATAACCACATTGTTATTTTTACCTAACAAAAAATTGTCAAGTTGTAAAATAATTATTACATTGAATTTTTTTTCTCAAGGTCTTTTATAGTCTTTAAACACAAAGTTTTTTTTTTTTTTTGGTTTTTCGAGACAGGGTTTCTCTGTGTAGCTTTGCGCCTTTCCTGGAGCTCACTTGGTAGCCCACGCTGGCCTCGAACTCACAGAGATCCGCCTGGCTCTGCCTCCCGAGTGCTGGGATTAAAGGCGTGTGCCACCAACGCCCGGCTCAAAGTATTTTTAATATAATTAACAGTTTGTGTGATGAATAAGAAATACAGTATGCTAACATAGAAATTTTGATTCAGGAAAGTGTGTGACCATACAGAAGTTTAAATTACATTTTTGTTTCTAAGACCAAGAAGCTAAAACATGCTTGTTTTGTAGTGGTAAGAATACTTCATGGTTTTCTTTAGACAAGATCTGAAATAAGTGATGTTTTGATATTTTGCAGGCAAAAGAAAGAAAACCCCAGCAAGAAAGACAGCCTCCCCCCAAAGATGTTTTTCTTCTAGATCTAGACGATTGTAAGTACTGGGACTTCCTGTGTTCTGTACTTGTGTTTGTATAGTACTTCTCATGTAGATTTCCTAAATTTTAGAAGCATCTGTTATAAAAGATCAGAAAAGGTGGGACTTTTCCAGACAGTGGTATCAGTGCTTTTCATTGTTTAGCATGTCAGTTCTGTCATGTGAGTAGAGCACCAAATGTATTAGACTTGTTTTATTTGTCCTTGCATGACCAAATAACAATCCTGCCTCACAGCATCCACATTGTGAGGTCCTGACTGTGGGAACTGACTCTGGGAACTAGGAGAGAGGGAAGAAAGCCAGCACCTTCTTCTACTTGCCACCGTGGCTTTCAAGACTTGGCCAGCCAGTTTGGCTGTTCCTTCAATGTTTTAACTACAGAAAGTCTTCATTCAAGCAAATACATTTCTAAGAATTCAGATGCCTGTAACTTTACCAACCCAAGTATACACAGTTGCCGCTCTGGAGTCACTCAGTGTGGTGGGAGCTGGGTAGTGAAGTGAACTTTGTTGCCAAGTCGATTCTGTACTTGGAGAGCCTTTGGAAATAATCGTTCATGAATGTCAAACTGCTCACATTTCAGTGTACTTTCCTGTGTGGAGGGTGAGTTGTTTGGGGGTCACCTCATTTTGTCCTAGATCCATTCTATTTACATTGTCTATTGTAGTAGCCACAGCAAATTCTTTTTTTTTTTTTTGGTTTTTCGAGACAGGGTTTCTCTGTGTAGCTTTGCGCCTTTCCTGGAACTCGCTTGGGAGACCAGGCTGGCCTCGAACTCACAGAGATCCGCCTGCCTCTGCCTCCCAAGTGCTGGGATTAAAGGCGTGCGCCACCACTGCCCGGCAACAGCAAATTCTTAATAGAGAAAGGGACGTGTGTAATACAGAGAAACACTTACGATCAAGAAATTGAACCTATTTGACCATATTAACAAAGATAGTAAGATTTGGTATGATCAGATGTTGCTGCGGTTGGTTGAAGCAGATGCAGGGTGTGTGCTGCATTGATGGAACTAGGAGTCATGCTAAATAAGATGGAATCACAGACAAGCCTTGTGTGTTTTGTCTCGTGTGGCGTCTGGGGCGGTGGGAGGTCATGAGTAGACAGAAGACTGCAGGAGAACAGGAAAGGGCTGAGGGGCCGCTAAGAGAAGGGCTTGTGATCAGAGTGTGGCATACACGTAAGTGAGGATGCCGTAACAGAAGCCCCTCAAGAGTCCCTGGTGCTGCTGGATGGATTGGACACACATCCCTAAGAGCGCCCATCTGTGCCGTCTCTCATTCACAAGATGACCTTCTCAGTGCTGCTGGCTGTTAGGTTGGAAGATGAACTTTCCCCGGGGCTCAAGTGTTGGAGGCATGATGCTTAAGATTACGAAATTGCTTGATTCTGTGGGTGTCAGGAGAAAATAATACCCATGCCAGAATGATACATGACCTGCAGCCTGTTGGACTTCGAGAAAGCAATATACCTTCTGCCTTTGGGATGGGGTGGGTATATTTTATCATTTTGGAAACTTGAGTATCTTCTGGTCCCCTCTACGAGATTACCTCCGTGAGATGGTCATAAAACAACAGTCACTCTGGTGTTCTTTTGTAGGGAGAGTAAACCTGTTCATTACACTCTTAGTTCAGCTCGCTCTGAAGCCTTTGCAGATAGCCAATAGTTCTGCTTCCTAAGCCTTACTGCCTCTGCTGTCCCACTGCTGAGTGCTGTGTGGGTAAGGCAGCAGAGTGAGGGGGGTAAGAGGATGGTAGAGATTTGAGGGTTTGCTTTCTATTGTGAGACAGTCTCACTGTGAACCCTTGGCCAACTGGAACTCCCTTCTTAGACCAGGTTGTTCTCAAACTCACAGAGATCTGCCTGTCTCTGCCTCCAGAGTGCTGCGATTATTAAAGGCGTGCGCCACCATGCCTGGAGAGTGGAGAGTTTGAATCTCAGTTCCTTTTCCTTCTTAGCTGTGTTACAGTTTGACCGCTGTATTAGTCAGTGTTCTCTCCAGGAACGGAGCCCATAGAATGCATGCACAAGGAAAGTACTTATCAGATTGGCTTGCATGATGGGGTCTAGGTGGTCCCACCATGGCTGCCTTCCCACTGGAGAGGCCTGGAGCCTGGTGGCTGCTCGGGCCATAGGCTGGGTGCCTTGGCAGTCACAGTCTATCACACAAGGTCTGGAGAATTCCCGGAGCCACTGGTCGTTGGTTCTCATCGGAAGGCTGAAGAAGCTGGACTGACGTCAGTGAGGAATGTCGGTCTCCGCAGCGGCATCAAGGTGCCAGTAGGGTAGATGAACTTGGCAGCACATTGTGCAGGCAAGCAGGCAGGAAGCGAAGGCTTTTCTTCTGCAGAGCTATTAATCTGGCCTGCCACCAGAAGAGGCTGCCACGTTATGGGTAGGTCTTACCACTGCAGTTGGACTGATCTTAAGTCCCTCACAGGCATACCCAACAGTCTGTCTGTTAATTGATTCTAGATCCATTCACACTGATACCTAACCTTGACCATCACATCCTCTGTGGTTTAGTTGTTGGGTCTACAAAATTAGACAAATGCTGCCCTGGGGATTGGATGAATTGCTATGTACATCTGCACCTTGTACATGACAAGTTTTTAAGGGTTAATTATGACAGTGGCAAGTGATGTAACTAGTCACATTGGACAGGCTGAGTAGCTGCAGACCGGGCCTTGTGTACTGCTGCAATCTATTTTGAATCAGGATTTTAATCAGAAGAGTAATTTGGTAATCGCTGTATTATACATACGTTATCAAAGAAAAGAGTGTTTTGTTGAAAGTCTTCAAAATATAGGGTTGGGGAGGCGGCCCAGTTTGTAAAGCACTTGCCATGCTAGCATGAAGATGGGGTGTGAAACCCCAGAAACACATAAGGTTGGGTGTGTTAGCACACGTCTATAAGCCCAGGACTCTTGCAGCAGACCAGCAGGGGAACCAGGAGAGTCCATGGCAGCTTGTGTGCCAGCTAGCCTGGGAACACAGCAGCAAATAGAGAAGAGACCCTGCCTCAAACAAGGTGCAAGCTGAGGTGTCCTCTAACTACCATATGGGCACGCACACAGGCGCGCGCGCGCGCACACACACACACACACACACACACACACACGCACGCACGCACGCACGCACACTGTCCAGTGTTTTATAGATAAATGCCGGGAAGCCTATGGGTTCAGCCATGCTAAATGAAAGCAATGGGAAGCCAAGGACTTCCTTCCCACAGACACCCGTCCATCTCCGCTTTTTCATTGTGTGTGGATTTGATTTGAGGTTTCCTTTAAAGGTTTCCTTTCTTGGCACTGCCATTTACAAACTGTAGTCCTGCTTTGTTTTTTAATGGGTGTGTCTTTTTTCCCATAAGTTACTTGAGCACAGAGACCTTATCTTGAAAAAGAAACATTTCATTGTTAACGTTATAAATTAGTACTTTTTCTGCCTAATCCCTGGGATATTGTAAGACTAAAAGTAGAGAAAGAATCTCAAAAGTGGAGTCAAATTAAGTAAAGGATACCCCCGGCCAGTGTTACTATGGAGAGAGAATTTGTTGTCAAATTAGGTAAAGGTACCTCTGGACAGTGTTACTGTGGAGAGAGAATTTGTTGTCAAATTAAGTAAAGGGTACCCCTAGACAGTGTTACTGTGGAGAGAGAATTTGTTGGAAGATAAACTTTTCTGCATTCTAGCTCTCCCCCTGCCTTCAGTTCAACAGTTAAGACTGTACTAAAACTAAAAGCCAGAAAGGTGAAGTATTCATAGGCTAATAGAAACCAAAACATTAAAGGTGCAAAGTGAGCCGGGTGGTGGAGGTGCACACCTTTAATCCCAGCACTCGGGAGGCAGAGGCAGGCGGATCTCTTAGTTCGAGGCCAGCCTGGTCTACAGAGTGAGTTCCAGGAAAGCCAGCTCTACACAGAGAAACTCTATCTTGAAAAAAACAAACAAAGGATGCAGACTGTATCGCAGGAGAAGTACAGTTGTTAGAGCTTGGCCGCATAAATCGGGGCAGAGGGAGATAGAAACTGAGGTGTCCTGTTGGGAGGCTGAATGATGTGGACCAACATCTTAGGAATGGTAATCAAGTCACATAATTGG
>CABHPP010131147.1:0-38726 GCA_902168425.1 Peromyscus attwateri
ATATATATATATATATATATATATATATAAAATAGAAAATAGAAGTCCTGGGCTAGGGCCATAGCTTAGTGGTAGGGCACTTGCCTAGTATTCGAGAAGCTCTGGTTACAATCCTTAGCACCACAAAAAAGAAAGAAAATAGAAATTCCCATAGTCTGCCTATGCCAGCCCCCACTACAAAATAACGACCTTTTGCTATGTAAAAATATTCATTTTTTTCTTCCTTGGAGACAGTGTTTCATGTACTCTAGGCTGATCTGTGCTCCCAATGCTGTAAATTATTTTATTATGTGTATAGGTGTTTTACCTGCATTCATGTGTGTGCATCACATGTATATAGTGTCTGAGGAGGCCATAAGAGGGCACTAGATCCACTAGACCTAGAGTTACAAATAGTTTTGAACCAACATGTGAGTCCTGGGACTTGAACCAGGGTCTTCTGGAAGAGCAGCCCTTAACCACTGAGCCATATCTTCAGCCCCTGTTCTTGAGTTTTTATCTTCCTGTCTCTACCTCAAGGAAGGAGATGTGAGCTACTATGTCCAGCTGAATTACATTCCCTCATAGTATTTTGTTGTTTAGTTTTATTTATTTATGTATTTATTTATTTATTTTGAGACAGGGTATTATTATGTAACTCTGGCTAACCTGGGATTCACTATGCAGACCAGGCTGGCCATAAACTCACAAGAGATCTGCCTGCCTCTGCCTCCGGAGTGCTGGGATTAAAGGTGTGCATCACCACACTAGCATTTACTTTTAGGTTTTTCTTGTTTTTGTTGTTGTTGTTCTTGCTATTGTTGTTGTTTTGTTTTTTTGGTTTTTCGAGACAAGGTTTCTCCGTGTAGTTTTGGTGCCTGTCCTGGATCTCACTCTGTAGACCAGGCTGGCCTCGACTTCACAGAGATCTGCCTAGCTCTGCCTCCCAAGTGCTGGGAGTAAAGGTGTGCACCACCACCCAGCTGTTATTGTTTGTTTTTAAGCCTTAATCCACTTCAACATCTCAAAGACAAAAAGTAGCCATTACCACTCTTGGGAGAAGTAATTTATCATTTTAAATAAGGATGGCTTTGACGAGAAGCATATGTGTTAAGATCAGAAAAATCTCTGTATACTGTGAACTACTCTTTCTAGTGACTGTGTTGGTGGGCAGTGGTGGCTTCCCATCATGCACTTCCTGATCTGTGTCACTTGATTTGCAGTGACCCCATCTCCAGCAAAACATCGGGCCAAGATGGATGACATTGTGGTGGTAGCTCAGGGCTCTCAGGCCTCCAGGAATGTCAGCAATGATCCTGATGTCATCAAGCTGCAAGAGATTCCAACCTTCCAGCCCCTTTTAAAAGGTGAGAGGTTATACCCTGTGTTATGTGGTCTTGCCGGGAAGGTTTAGATATGGCCCTGCTACTCTTGCCCCACATATCTGCTTGCCTTCCTCTTTTGTCTCTCTTAGGTCTTTCCTTAATTGGCATCTTCTCTGAAAAGTCTTCCTTGACTGCCCTGTCTGAAATTGGAGTCTCTTTCCTTGCCTTTCCTTTGTTTTCTGTAGCACTTAATCACCTCTGACCTATTGTAAAATAGAAAACATTTTTACAGTTGTGTGTGTGTGTGCATGTCACAGCTTGCATATGGAGGTCAAAGGACAACTTAGAGGAGTGTGTTCTTTCTTGCCGTCCGTCATGTGGGTCCTGGGGATCAAGTCAGGTTTAGTGTCTTTACCCACTGAGCCATCTTGCCAGCCCAGCTGGTTTACTGTCTGTATTTTTCTGTTAGAATGTGAGTTCCAGATGACAGGAACTCTCTGTTTCTTTCCACTATCCAAGTCCAGCACCTGAGATAGAACCTGATATAAAATAAGGATGAGTAAATTAATGAATGAGTCAGTGTTACTGGAGGTGGCCCTTCCCCGTTATATTTCCATGAAAAGATTTTCATTATTTGTGATCTAGACTGTGGTATGGCCTGACTGGTTCAGACTCATAGAAAAGTTCTGTCACCACTGATGCACTGGTAATTAATTCTGGCAACTGTTTTGCATGAGAGAAAAGTATGTTTATGAGAGGAGAGATTACCTACCTGATTAGCTTTATATGACGACCATAACTTTACTGTTTTCATATTTCCCCATTAAGTGGAGTTTATTTTCTTTATCTTTTGTGTGGGTGTGTGAGAGTGTTGTGTGTGTACATGTTTGGAAGCCATAGATCAACCTCCAGTGCTGGTCTCAGCAGCCATCCACCTTGTTTTTTGAAACAGGATCTCTCACTGGGACCTGGGACTCGCCCATTAGGCTAGGCCAACTGGCATCATGGATGTGCCTGTCTACACACACCCAGGCCTGGGATTACAAGTGTGTGCTCCCACTTCCATTTTTTATGTGGTTTCCGGGGATGGAACTCAGGTTCTCATACTTGCATGAGAAGCATTTTACTGACTGAACTATCTCCCTATTCCTGGAAATGATTTTCTGTTAACTGGATGGTGCTTCTGCTATGTGAGTTACTCAGATTCCCTGCCTCTAGCCCCCACAAAACACCCCAAATAAAACCTAAGCAATAATGAGCATAAATAAGGGTTATGGCTTAGTTAACCTGAATCTTTTTTTTTTTTTTTTTTTGGGATAACAATATCACAGACTGAGAAATTTATAAAGAAAAGAGGTTAATTTACCTTACACTTCACAATGAAGACCATGGCTCTGGTATCTTCTTGGCATCTGCTGAGAGCCTCCCTGCTGGGTCATGACACGGAGGAGGCTATCACTTCACAAGGCAGAGCAAGCTGCTAACTTGATCTCTCTTTCTCTCCAAATAAAGCCATTCATGCAGTCATAAGGCTCCACCTTCATGGCCACATCCTCTCCTGGTTACTTTCCAAAGGCCCCACCTCCAAATCCCATTAGCCTATGATTTGTGGGGAGTAAGTTTCAGTATGAACCTTAGATCTGACAAACAACCAGACAAGAGCAAGCTGGTATAACAGACTCGAATAAAGCATCTTATGTAGCTATTTGTATTAAAATGTACCCTGGCCCCACATACATACACATACCATTCTTGTAATTCTTGCATCATTGAGTTTGTTTAAGTGATTTGTGCAAGATCAGACATCTGGCAGAAAGAGATTGCTTGAGACTTCTTCACCAATGTCAGGTCCTACATTAGTTACACCATTCCGGGATGCAGCTAACAAAAACAAATAGCACATCCAGGTGATCTATATATCGTATTCTTCCCAGCAATTCGTCTACTTCACAAATGAGACCGTTCACGGTTTCACTCTCCCCTGCACTGGCCCTGAGATGAGACTTTGATAAGCCCTACTCTATAAGAGAACATACTGTATTTTGTTCCTTACCCATCTTCTCATTCATTTACCTGTCTTGCAGAGTAACGTAATTCTCCAGTGAAGCCAACATTAATGAATTTTCTCCCTTCACATAGACTTGCCCAATCTTGAGAAATGTAACAGCTGGATATTGATATTGTACACTCCACCCTTCCTGGATCTGCATGGAGTACTGTCCACAGTCAGTGTCCACAGGCCTGCTTCCTGTTCTCTCCATCCTCTCACTCCCAAAGTCTTCCAGTCCTTCAGTAGTCTTCCGCGACTTATTCTTGACCTTTCCACCTCCGGGAAACACTAAAAGCAAACCAGAGTTTAAGATATACTTAACAATTTTCTGGGATTAGTTGTTTAATCATTTGAAATGATTCACATGAGAATAAACTGACTACTAGGGAAAGTATCTAGGAGAAGACTTGGTGTTAAGGGAAGCTAACATGAGTTAAGGTCATCCACCTTGAACATGAGTGATGAGTGGGATAGAAGTGAGTGCCTTGCAGAGTGATGCTCCTGGACTTGATTACCTTAGTAACTAGGCTGTAATCAGGGCTTTACCACCATCTAACTACACTGAGATAGTTATAGAGGAGAGGAGAGCTGGTGAGGGGCAGGTGACTCTGAGTATGTATCTGGATTTGGCTAAGGAAGATAGAGAGGTCACTTGATTAGAACGGCAATGTGTGGCTGTGCCCAGACCACAGGCACAAACTAAAGTGGTGAGTGTTTACAGATGCTTGTTTCTCATTTGTGAATAAGGAATCCCGTGGATAGTAATTGGAAAAGACAGGCAGACAGGAAAATTGAGTAGACTAACGATGATAAGTGTCCAATTCCCCTCAGTACTTCCCCACCATAGCCATTTTGTTTTTTTCTTTATAGACGAAAACATTGGGATTCACCTTAAATTCCTGGCCTCATATCACTGGTTGTATCACCAGCCCATCTTCAGGTGATATCGGGCCATGGTGACCATAGAGTAGGACTTGTTCCCATTGTAGCAGAACCTGTTTTGTAAATCACAGCTGTCCCAGGGAGATGGCATGTGTGTGTGTGTGTGGTGTGTGTGTGTGTATGTGGGGTGTGTGTGTGTGGGGGGGTGTGGTGTGTGGTGTGTGTGTGTGTGTGGTGTGTGGTGTGTGTGTGTGTATGTGGTGTGTGTGTGTGTGGTGTGTGTGTGTGTGTGTGTATGTGGTGTGTGTGTGTGTGTGTGGTGTGTGGTGTGTGTGTGTGTGTGTGTGTGTGTGTGTGTGTGTGTGTGGTGTGTGTGGTGTGTGTATGTGAGCTTGTTTGGATTTTAGGTGCCAAATTGGTTGCAGAGCCTCCTGCTTTGACATTGTTCTGCCTGGTAATTTAAAGCTCTGACCCCTGCCTGCTGGGCTGTTGGAGGAGTTGCAGACCACTCATCACTGTTGCCTTTATACTGCCATCCCCTTCCCTGACTTGCTTGCTTTCAGGGTGAGGCAATTTCTTAAAGTAGTTAAAAAAAAAAATAAAATAAATAAAAAAAAAAGGCCACCCAGTGAAGGCTGTACCCCCCAGGTTTGATTCCAGAAAGCTTTTATTCAAGTTAATGACAGTTTATTCTTTCAAAACAATATATTCAACTATTACAGAGTTCACTATTGTTCCATAATGTCATATGAGGTAATCTAATGCTGGTGGGTGATCTGCAGAGGCAGAGACTGGGCGAGTTTGGGGCTATTTGTATGTCTGAGGTAATGTTTGCATTTTAATAAGTAAGCAGATTCTTTGGTTTTAACTCTTTTGCATAAATATACAGGGTATAATTTATGCTTTACAATACAAATATCTGTTCCTCTTTTTCAAATCAAAGAATTTCTATTTTTTTCATAATAACCTCAGAGTTAGCAACTTATTTTCATAAGTAAAACACTTACTAGGACCTGGAAGAAAACTAGAAAGTAGCAATGTGGCCATGACAGAACACAGAAGCAAATTGTTGATTTCATGTACGTTACTAAGATTCCAATGAATTAAATAAGCCCTACACATTTCTTACTTAAAATTCAACCACTCATTTTTTTAAATGAAGCTGACTATTTTATATCATTCTATAGGAATGAAGCATTCGCAAGAGAAATGCAATATTGTTTTTATGTCAAAGTTACAAAAATATCCTATTCACTTTGGGTGGATGAATAGATGCATATACACACACAACACTGTTTGTGACTGACCTGCCATTTTTGTTCCTGACCTTGGATATAACATAAGGGGCTGTCTTACAGTCTAAGAAAGGACCGTCCTTGTTACCGCCCGGGAAGGTCCAGCTTATACAGCACAGATGCTTACGTGACACTGAGCAGCTTTGTTGGGTGTTTGGAGAGTGGGTGTTAAGAACAGAAGGCAAGTGAAATAGATTCTGATTATTAAAAGAGCTTGGAGCTGGGTGAGGGGGTGCATGCCTGAGTCCTAACACCAGGAGGCAGAGCTGGGTGAGGGGGTGCATGCCTGTAGTCCTAACACCAGGAGGCAGAGGCAGAAAGATAGTTGTGGCAAGCCTGGGCATAAAAGACAATGAAAAGGAAAACAAAAACGAAGAAACCAAGGCAGCCTTTTGTCTCTTCTTGGTGGAGCTCAATCACGCAGATGGGCAGTGAAGAGTCTCAGGCCCTTGGAACACTTGGAGCACTGAGAACCATACCCAGCTGGGGGAAGATGAGAAAGAACAAGAGGAAGTGAGGTTCCTTAGGATCAGTTTCTCCACCATTCCTCTTCCCAACCACTCCTCTGTCATTCAAAGATAGAAAGTTTCAGAATTCATCAGACAGCTGTCTCTACCAGACATAACTGAACTGGAGAATGGTGTACCGAAGGACTGGCTGAGAGAATAGATCTTTTTTATTTTTTTAACTTTCTTTTTTATTAGAATGGGTCTTAATAGCTGAATAGCTTAAAGTCTTCTCCAAGGACAGATTGATTCTAAATACAGTTTCTCTCAAACACCATGTTGGAAAAGTTGGTAGCTTATTCCTGACTACCTTGTAGATTTATTTATGTGTCTAGTAGCTATTGGGTTAAGCTTTTCAACATGAACTATTCACCAAAAGACCCAGCCTAAATGAGAGAGGAAATACCAGGTGGAGAGTTGCTTCATTCGACGGGAAGCTGAAGCCATCTTCAGCAGCCTCAGTGGTTTGCTCTTACTCGAAAGCCTGTGGGCCTGCACTCTTCCTTGTTTCTTTCTGTCACATCTCAGAGATGGCTGCCTTCTATTGTAACACCCACACACATTACTTGGCTTCTGGATTTCTTTTCCTTTACCATCCGGCTTAGTGTACCTCTTTTCTCTAGTTCAGATATGTACAGAAAGGCTCTTTAACAATGACTTTGTTTAGATTCCATTGTCCCTCCTAGCTACCCTGCTTTGCTCTTTTGTTCCAAACCTACTTACTAAACGGTCACTATATGCTTCTGCTTTTGCTGTTCTTGAAGTTCTTATTTATTTTAGTGTGTGCATGTGCACAGGGCACACACATGCTGCAGCATATGAGTGGAAGTCAGAGGACAACTTGCAGGAGTCAGTTCTCTCCTCACCGTGTAGAAACTGGGGATCAAGCTTGGGTTGGCAGGCTTGGCAACAAGCGCCTTTACCCACCGAGCCATCCCTACAGTCTCACCCTTGCTTGTTTCGTTGATTTGCTTATGTAGAGAATTACTCATGTTCTCTTTTCGTGCCTGGCATTTTTCCTCAGGCCACAGCTGCCTCTTCTTTTTCATATCTAATGCAGGTTTTCATCCCACTTCATAAATTTCCCTTTGGTGCCGTCACTCTGCTCCAATCCCATGATGCTAGTTTTTTCTAGTTGTTCATGCCCATGCTGGTAGAGTTTTCTGGCTGCTTATTAACCTCTGTTCTCTGCATGCATTGTTGCCTAGTGCTCTTCTGGAGAAACACGATTCTAAGGATCCTAAGTACTTTGAAATGTAGACATCAAGACGATTCTGTTTGTATTGTCAACTTTAATTTTTTGTCCTATTTCTCTAGCTATGAGCTAGTTATTTAGCCCTGTACTGTTGCTTTTTTGTTTGTTTGTTTTTTGTTTTGTTTTCGAGACAGGGTTTCTCTGTGAAGCAGTCTTGGCTGTCCTGGAACTCACTCTGTAGACCAGGCTGACCTCGAACTCACAGAGATCCACCTGCCTCTGCCTCCCAAGTGCTGGGATTAAAGGCATGTGCCACTGCACCCTGCTTGAGACTTTTTTTTAAAAATCAGATGATAATGTACACTTGAATGTCTTCTTGAAGAGAATGGATTCTATAAATGTTGAGTATCAATTGGGTCAAGGCATAGTTAATAGTGTTCATATTGTATATCTTTTCTGATTTATTTACTGTCATCTGTCATCATTTACTAAAAGAAAAGTATAAAATACCCAGCTGTGGTTGCCAATTTGCCTTTTTTTTTTTTTTTTTTTTTTTTTTTTTTTTTTGCCAGATTTTGCTTTGTGTAGTTTGGGAGTCTATTATTAGTCTCAGTAATGGTTACATAGTGATCTTTTTCATCATTATGAGGTTTCTATCTGTGCTGTTGTCTGCTTTGCCCAGCTTTCTTTACTTCATTCTTATACTTGTATAGTCTCTTTCCATTCCTCCACTTTTAATCTATTTATACCTTGATGTTGAAAGTGTATGGTTTATAGACAACCAACTCAATAGTAGGTTGCTGCTTTTATCTCAGGTCGGACAGTCTGCCACTTAATCATGTATAACTTGATCTGACGATTGAAATTGAAATCAACCATTTAGTTTATTTTTTATTTGTGCCTTGTGCTTTTGTTCCTTCACATGTTTTCTCTGCCCTTTTTAGATCAATTGAATATTTTAGCATTCTGTTTTAGTTTTTCCCTATTTTTGTTTGTTTATTTTTTTTTTAAACAGCATCTTGTTCTGTAGTTGAAGTTGGCCTCACTTGAGACAGTTCTCTTGCCTCAGGCATGGACCACCATGCCAAGCTGATTTCATTTTCTTTTTAGTCTAAAAATGCTAGTGTATCTTGCAGCATAGGTCAGCTGAAAAATGTCATTTTTATCCAGGTTTTTATAAAATCCTTAAAGAATGAGTACAAAAAGTACTCATTGTTTTTAAACAGATCCAGCCAGACTGTGACTCTCATCTTCCAACCCACTCTCTTTACTGCTTATAAAATCTATTGGTGTACTTTTTAAAAAATTATTATTGTTATTTTTTGAGATAGATGTTCATGTAACTCAGGCTGGTCTCTAACTTACTATATAACCAACACCAGCATTAATTCATGGTCCTCCTGTCTCCACCTCCCAGTGCCTAGGACTAGCATCGATCGGGGCATGTGCCGCCTTGCCCAGCTTGAGGGTTTTTGTTGGAACTAACTGTGTTGTCATGGTTGCACAATGCCTTTCTTGTGCTACCATCCCTTCTACAGTGACCAGCTTGCATTCTATTAGAAGCAAGAGTTTCCTTCTCCCATTTGTTTAGTTTTCATTTATTTAAGTAAGTGTAGAACAGTGGACTCCTGTTTTGTTTTGTTGCAAGTAAAGTCATTATTTTCATTCTTCAGGTATTCCAAGTGTGTTTAGCTGCACACTTTTAGTCTAATTTTTCATGTCCCTTTGATGAATTCCTGATTTTCCTTGAACACATCCTTAGTTTCTGGAATAGTATCATGCTGTCCGGTCTGACCCTAACACTAGAGTCAGGCACTCTTTAAAGTATGTCCTGGGTCTTCTAGCGGAAGGTAACGTCAAGGAACCATCCTCAGATCACCTCAGTGGATTTAGCTAGGAAATATATGTATGTGTATCTACCTGAATATACATAGTTAACACCAGAATGTGCTTGTTTTTGTTTTACCTATATTTGAAAAATAACGAGTTCACACTGGTATGTGCCATGTATTGTCTTTTTAACTAAATTGCGTGCGTGCGTGCGTGCGTGTGTGTGTGTGTGTGTGTGTGTGTGTGTGTGTGCAATATGCCACCATGTATGTATGTAGGTCAGAGGACAACTTTGTGGAGTGTGCTCTCTCCTTCCTCCTTTACATAGGTTCTGGGGATAAACTCAGGTCACCAATTGCAGAGCAAGCGCCTTCACCTTCTGAGCCATCTCACTGGCCTGTTCATACCTGTTTGTTTTAATTAAATACTATGGGGTGTTATTTCGTTTAATATTTTGCCCCCACATTTTCCTTTCTGTGGGACTCAGTAGGTCTATGTTAGACAACTTGATATTTCCTCCCAGGCTATTATTGACTCCTTTCCCTTCTTGTCCCCCCTTTTTCTCCCCCCTTTTTTCTTTTCTTTTAAATAGAGTCTTTAGAGTCTTGCTATATAGCCCAGCCCAGGTTGACCTACAAGTCATTATGTAGGGCAAGTGGCTTTGAATGATGTGTCCTCCTGCCTCAGGTGCTGGGGTTACAGGCTGCTCCTAACACCCAGCCTTCCTGTTGGTTTTCTTCCTGTAGTGCTTGGGCTCAAACTCGAGGGTGTTAGCAAACAAGCACAGTGCCACCGGTGGGTCTCCATCTCCAGCCCTGGCACAGCTTTCAGTTTTTAACTTTAGTCTTCTTCCTTTTTACCCTTATTTTGATTATTTTCATTGCTATGTTTCAAAATTTAGTAGTCTGTTTTCTCTTTTGTTAATACTGTTCTAAATCTATCCAAAGTTTTTTTTTTTTTTTAACTTTTATTGGTTCTCTGTGGATTTCACATCATGCAGTCTGATCCCACTTATCTCCCCGTCCCCTCACATCCACCCTCTGCCCTTGCAACCTATCCCCCAAAACAAAACCAAATTTAGAAGAAAGACCAAAAAACCAAACCAAACAAAGACACAAAACAAAACCAAAGAAGAGAGAGAGAGGAATTTTGTCGTGGAAGCTGCAGTGTGGCCCCTTGGGTCACACAGTTTCCCCTTTAGTCCATTCATCTTTACTTGCAAGTGTTTGTTGCTAGGAGTCATTACTCTGGCTCAAGGTCTCTGGCTTCTGCTAGCTCTCACTGGGGCTCCTCTTGGATTTCCTGTTGTCCTGTGTTGTGGTGATTCTGCTGTTTTGGATCTGTAGGTTTGTCCCCTTCACATGCTCCAACAGTTCATAGATGAGGTAGATGATGGGGTGGGACAACTCATAGTCCTGGTTCTGGACCTGGGTGGTAGTTCATCCAAAGTATTTTTAAATGAGATTCTGTATTATTCAGCTTTAGATAACCACCCTGAAACTCTTCTATTTGTCTGCTTATCATACTATCTTTCTCTGTTTCAAAAATCTAAGTGCATTTCTCATTCATTTTTTTTCTCGATTGTGTTTTTTTTAATTGGTCAAACATTCTCTTGGTTACAAGTCCTCTTCCTTAGCTTCTTTGCATGACTGAAAGTTTCTTTTTTTAAATTGTAATTTATTTCTTTATTTCTTTATCTATTTATTTATTTATTCTTCTCTCACATTCCAACCACAGTTTTCCCTCCCTCCTCTCCTCCCAGCACTCCCACCCCAGATCCACTCCTCCTCCATTTTCCTTCAGAAAAGAACAGGCCTTTCAGGTGTATCAACCAAATGGCATAACTAGTTACAATAAGACTAGGCACAAACTCTCTTATCGAGGCTGGATGAACCTACTTAGTAGGAGGGGAAAAAAGGGTGGGGCTCCCCAAAGCAGACAAAGAGTCAGAGACAGCCCCTGCTTCCCTGCTAGGAGTCCCACAAGAACAAGCTGCACAACCCTAACATATAGAGGTCAGACCCACGCAGGTTCCTTGACTGTCACATCAGTCTCTGTGAGCCCCTGTGAGCCCTGCTTAGTTGATTCTGTGGGCTGTGTTCTTGTGTCCTTGACTCCTTGACTCCTCTGGCTCCTACAGTCCTTCTTCCTCCTCTGAGGGATTCTCCAAGCTCCACCTAATGTTTGGCTGTGGGTCTCTGCATCTGTTCCCATCAGTTACTAAATGAAGCCTCTCTGATGACGATTATGTTAGGCTCCAGTCTACAAGTATAGCAGAATATCATTAGGAATAATTTAATTGCTGCCCTCCTGCACCGTCGTGTTTGGTTCTATCCTGGGTCTCTCTGGGCCATCCAGCCTCTGGTTCCTCACTCTCCAGGCAGTGTCAGGCCTGGGCTCCCTCTTGTGGCATGGCGTGGGTCTTAAATTGGACCAGTCATTGGTTGGCCACTCCCACAAGTTCTGTGCCACCTTTACCCCAGCACATCTTGTAGGCAGGACAAATTGTAGGTCGAAGGTTTTATGGCTGGGTTGGTGTCCCAGTCCCTCCACTGGAGTCCTTGCTTGGTTACAGAAGATGGCCAGTTCAGGCTCAGTATCCCCCGTTACTAGGAGTCTTTGCTAGGGTCACCCTTGTAGATTCCAGGGAGTTTCCATTGCACTAGGTTTCTACCTCACACTCAAAATGCCTTCCAGTTCCAGTTGTCTCTCCCAGTACTCTCTACCTCCACCCCCTCCACCTGATCTCTCTTGTTCCCATCCCCACCCACCTCCAGTCCACTGGAGAAATCTATTCTATTTCCCCTTCCCAGTGAGATCCATGCATCCCCCCTGTACCCTTCTTGTTGCTTAGCCCCTCTGGGTCTGTGTTTTGTAGTATCCTTTACAGCTAATATCCACTTATAGTTATATGTTTGTCTTTCTGGGTCTGGGTTACCTCACTCAGGATGATTTTTTTTTCTAGTTCCATCCATTTGCCTGTAAATTTTATAATGTCATTTTTTTTAATAGCTGAGTGATACTCCATTGTGTATATGTACCACATTTTCTTTATCCATTCTTCAGTTGAGGAACATCTAGGTTATTTCCACTTTCTGGATATTATAAATAAAGCTGCTATGAACATAATTGAGCAAGTGTCCTTGTGGTAGGATGGAGTGTCCTGTGGTATATACCCAGGAGTGGTATACCTGGGTCTTGAGGTAGATCAATTCCCAATTTTTTGAGAAACTGCCATATTGGTTTCCAAAGTGACTGTACCAGTTTGCACCACCAATAGAGGAGTGTTCCCCTTGCTCCACATCAAGATCAACAGGAGCTGTCACTTGTGTTTTTGATCTTAGCTATTCTAACAGGTATAAGATGGAATCTCAGAGTCATTTTGATTTGCATTTCCCTGATGGCTAAGGATGTTGAACATTTCTTTAAGTGTTTCTCGGCCATTAGAGATTCCTCTGTTAGAATTCTCTGTTTAGATCTGTACCCCATTTTTAAATTGGATTGTTTGGTTTATTGATGTCTAGTGTCTTGAGTTCCTTATATATTTTGGAGATCAGCTCTCTGTCAGATATGGAGTTGGTGAAAATCTTTTCCCATTCTGTAGGCTGCTGTTTTGTTCTATTGATGCTGTCCTTTGCCTTACAGAAGCTTTTCATTTTCATGAGGTCCCATTTACTAATTGTCAATCTTAGTGCCTGAGCTATTGGTGTTCTGTTCAGAAAATTGTCTCCTGTGCCAGTGATTTCAAGACTATTCCCCCCTTCTCTTCTGTCAGGTTCTTTGTATCTGGTTTTATATTGAGGTCTTTGATCCACTTTGACTTGAGTTTTGTGCAGGGTGATGGATATGGATCTGTTTTCATTCTTCTACATATTGACATCCAGTTAGACCAGCACCATTTATTGAAGATGCTTTCTTTTTTTCATATATATTTCTGGCTTCTTTATAAAAAAAATCAGGTGTCCATAGGTGTGTGGATTTATGTTTGACTCTTTGATTTGATTCCATTGATCAACCTGTCTTTTTTATGCCAATACCATGAGGTTTTTATTACTATAGCTCTGTAGTACAGTTTGAAATTAGGAATGGCAATTCTTCTGGAAGTTTTTATTGTACAGGGTCATTTTTAGCTATCCTGGATTTTTTGTTTGTCCATATGAACTTGAGTATTGTTCTTTCAAGGTCTGTAAAGAATTGTGTTGGAATTTTGATGATTTCATTGAATCTGTGGATTGCTTTTGGTAAGATGGTCTTTTTTACTACGTTAATCCTACCGATCCATGAGCATGGGAGATCTTTCCATTTTCTGATATCTTCTTTGATTTCTTCCTTTAAAGACTTGAAGTTATTGTCATACAAGTCTTTCACATGCTTGGTTAAAGTTACTCCAAGATGTTTTATATTATTTGTGGTATTGTGAAGGGTGTTGCTTCCCTGATTTCTTTCTTAGGCCTTTTGTTGTTTACATATAGGAGGGATACTGATTTTTTTTTTTTAAGTTAATCTTGTATCCTTCCACTTCGCTGAAGGTGTTTATCAACTGTAGGTTGGTAGAATTTTGGGGGCCACTTATATATACTATCATATCATCTGTAAGTAGCAATACTCTTTTTCCTTTCTAATTTGTATCCCCTTGATCTCCTTTAGTTGTCTTACTGCTCTAGCTAGAATTTCAAGTACGGTATTGAATAGTTATGGAGAGAGTACACAGCCTTGTCTTGTTCCTGATTTTAGTAGAATTTCTTTGAGTTTTTCTCCATTTAATTTGATGTTGACTGTAGACTTGCTGTAAATCGCCTTTGTTATGTTTAGGTGTGTCCCTTGTATCCTTGATCTCTCCAAGACTTTTATCATGACGGGGTATTGAATTTTGTCGACTGGAAGTTTCTTATAGGCTAATAACATTACACATTTTATGGTTTTAGTTGTGTGTTCCTTTGAAGGATGCTAGACTTTGCTCTGTCGTACATGTTGCAGGTTACTTATTTTTGAACTTACTTTTTTTTTCTTTTTGAGACAGTCTTTCTACATAACCCTGGCTGTCCTGGAACTCATGGTGTGGACCAGTCTGGCCTTGTCTCTGCCTCCCAAGTCCTGGGGTTAAAGGTGTGTACCATGCCCAGTTCTGTGTAGGTTCCTTAGAACCAGTGTGACTCTTTCTAGGCTTTTCTGTTCCCCAGTTCTGTTCTCCAGAGCAGTCTTTTTAATTGTTGTTTTAGCTTTTGAGATAAGGGTCTCATGTAGCCCAGGCAAGCCTCCAACTTGCTATGTAGACAAGGATGACCTTGAACTCCTGATCCTCCTGTCTCTACCTTTCAGGTGCTGGGATTACAGGTATGGGCCACCACAACTAGTGTAGAGCAGTCCTCAGGGTATCGTATCCTCTGAGCACTCTACCTGTGAGAACTCCACCTGTGCCCCTAGGTTCCATGAACTTATCATACTGGTAATATGAACTATTCTTGGCTTTGTATGAGATTGAGAAATTGGCTTACCACTTTGCTGTGGTTGTTTCTCCAGCTTCGTGGAATTCATTTACTTCATGCATTTACATATTAGTATTAGTTGGAGATTCATGGGCATCCTGGTACAGAGTTCAAGGGTCCCTTTACTGAGGCCTTGCCTCTCCCACATTCTGCTGTGTCAGCTTGAGACACTAGTTTTTCCAAGACTGTTCCCTTTCTCTAGCTCAGTAAGAAAGCTGGACTTTTCTCAGAGATGCCCTTTGCTATGGACTGAATGTCTTTAACAGTTTCAAACTGGAGGTTGCTATGGAATCCTATGATGGTATAGGGAGCTGGAACCTTGGGCCTCTAAGTGATTTACTTATAAGGGTGGCACCCTTAGGGGTGATTTTCACACCCTTACAAGAGAAGATGAAAAGAAAAGCATGCTTATCTTTGCCAGCTGATGAGACAATAAGCAGGCTGCCATCTGTAAACTAGAACCAAGTCTCTGGGCTCTCAGGCCATGGATGTTCCAGGCTTCAGAACTAGGAGAAAGATTTGTTGTTGAAGCCACCCATCCATGTTGTTCTGGTTACAGCTGCCATGACTGAGTCACCTCCCTGGTCTACATCCTGGAAACTGCCTTTAGGCAGTGGGCTTTGTTTTCCTTCTCTCAGGGACCAAAGTCTGGCCCTGCCTGTTGTATTGCATCTGAAGAGTAGCTCACATATTTTATCTGCTTTCTATTTGTTTATGACTAGAAGGCATAATAGTAGTTAATTCATTGTAGAAATTTGCAATTTCTACAAAAGTAGAAAGAAACTTTTTAATCCATGTTTTTTTTTCTATTTTTTACTCCTTCTTTCATTTTCAAGCCTCATGCCTGTAGCCTTTAAATCATTTTTGCAACACCCTGCTAAGTATCTGAGAGTGTTCAGACAGCACAAATGCAAATAATACAACATGGTCTCTAACTTTAGGAGTTTGGGTAGTTTTGTGAGCAATTTAGACAGCTAAATAGCTCACGATAATATAGTATGAGTAATACTGCCAGTATACTCAAAAGAATAGGCATGCATGAGGGAGGATTATTAATTTAGTCTGTTAATTTGGAGTAGGTTTCACAGAAGCAGAAACATTTGAGCTGGACTCCAAGGGATAAATGAGAAGTTGCCATATAAAGACAGAATCGGGAAGGGCATTCTTGGTCTTAAAATCTTTGATATAAGTAAAAAGAAGCTATATAAAGCCAAAATAACTCTTTGCTAAAATTATATTTGGGATATACTGTAATCTAGATAGTCATAGGTAAGGAAGTGAAATTCTGATTTCAGCTTAGGCCTTTTTTCTTTCCCCAACTTTGAGATAGTTCTTCCTGTATAGCCTAGACCATGATAGAAAAATACTTTAGTATTGGGCCATCCCTCCACTTCAACAGTACACTTTGATTTTAATTTCAGTTACTCTTACGGTTAGCTCAGCTTGGTTGTGGTGGATCATGTCTGTAGATCCTAACACTTGGAGGCAGAGGCGAGAGGACTGCTGAAAGTTGGAGGCCAGCCTGGGCTGCATAGCAAGTTCCAGATCTACTTGGGCTCCATAGTGAAACCCTCTTTCAAACAAACGAGAGTTTACACTTCAGAATAATTGCAGGCATATATACTAATTATTCATTTTTATTTACATTTGTACTTTGTGTTATATTCTGAATTTAAACAAAAGTAAGTTCCTGGAGATAAATCATTGTAAACAATATAATCTCCTGTCTGAGCTAGTTAAAATACTGCTGAAGAGTGACAATACTCGAGATGTATTTATTTTCTTTGAAGCTCTAGTTTGTTAGTGATGTGTGACAGCCTGAATAAATAAGGGTGGATGGCATAAAATTCTGTCAGTCTTTTAAGTTTCTCTACTTTTCAAAAACCCTCATATAAGCTATTTTAAACATACTAACATCTAGGAGTGAAATGGTAATTTAGGGAAGGTGAGACTTTATAAATATTTCCAGAATTGAAAAAAATTTCTCTTCCTTCTACTTCCCAAATTTTAACCGATGATTGGATAGCTTGTTTTGATAACAACCTTACAGTATTCAAAGTTGATTATAGATAAGGTTCTTAACTCCTGAACAGAGGGGAAGTCGTATCCTAGATTTAGAACTGTGCTAAATATTTATTTAAATATTTATTCATTCATCTAAACAAATTTATTCATTCTTTCTGTTCATCAGATATTTTTAGGCTAGAGATACAAAACCAGAAACCATGACTGTGCTCCATGAAGAGCTCCTGGTCTGTTTTGGGGAACTGTCATGGTAGCACATAGTAAGGGCTCACAGTTGTAAGCCTGTAGGGACCTAAAGGAAGGAAAGTTATTCTGAAACTTAAGATTGGTAAGAATTAGAACAATGTGGGAGAACTTCTATTAGTGATCTTGCTAGTGTGGATTAAGCATGCCTTATTCTAAATGCTTCGGGAAATCAATGTTTCAGGTTTTGGAGTTTTTCATATTTGGGAGTATTTTCATAGGCTTGAAATGCTTTGAAATCTGAAAATTCTGAGCACTGATACCATGTTCAAAAAGTTTCATATTTTTAGGGTATTTCCAGTTTTTGGATTAAGGATGCTCAACCTATAACTTCCCCCCTCCCCCCAAAGCAGGGTTTCTATGTGTAGCCCTGGCTATTCTGGAACTTGTTATGTAGACCAGGCTGGCCTCAAACTCAGAGATCTGCCTCCCCTGCCTCCCAAGTGCTGGGACTAAAGGTGTGTGCGACCACTGCCTGGTGCAACCTGTAATTATTTCCAAAATATTACTGTGCCTAAGAAGCTCCCAGGTGTAGCTGGGAGGTGGTGGCACATGCCTTTAATTCCAGTTCTCGGGAGGCAGAGGCAGGTGGACTCTGAGTTTGAGGCAGCTTGGTCTACAGGCAAGACAACCAGGGCTACACAGAGAAACCCTGTTTTGAATGCCCCTCCCCACAAAAGAAGTTATTAGGTGAAACTTTTTAAAATGCTGATCAGGCCCTGGCTCCAGATCCCCTTTCAGCAATTGAGATATAAAGCACCTGTTTATTACACTAGCATTTTAAGTGACCTTGAATGGGTATATGGGCAATACATTGGAAAAACTAATGTTCAAAGATGGTGAACTTGAATTCTGCTTATTGTCACGAAACTGTTAGACTGTTGGGCTAATGATTTCATTGGGTTTTTTTTCCTTTGTGGAGCTAGGGATTGAACCCAGGGCCTCAGGCAGCCTTGCAAGTGCTGTGCTATGGAACGTTGTTCCTCAGCTCCTAGATGTTTTTAAAGAGATGTGGTTTTGGAAACTTGTTACTGGACTTTGGGTCCTGAGGATCAGTCTGAAGTCTTCAGGTTTGGATGCAGGTACTCTAACTCTCTGAACCATCTAGCCAACCCAGCAGTTCTGGTTTTGACAATACCTTTGCCACTAGATGTCACTAGACTAAAGCCGTTGGCCAAAGAAGTGTCTGCACCCTGTACTGTGTTTCCAGAAGCTCTTGCTAAGAACACAGGCTTCAAGCATCTGGATTTCTTTTTAGAACCAGGTCACAGCTCATTTCAAGTGCAAGGTAGTTGGGAAAATATACATGTTCTGTGACATACTAGCAATCTCTAATGCTTCTTTTAGTGTTTATCAAGACAAAAGGAAAAAATTCTGACCACAGGGAAGTCTGTAGTGACTTACATTATGTGTGTAGAAAGCCCCTTTCAGTCTATCACTGTGCTCAAAGAAATAATTGAGTTTATTGGAGACAGTTTAAATATCTATCTGCTGGTGAGTGGGTCAATGAAATACCATATGTCCAGGAAATAGAATAGAATACTATTCAGCACTAAAATGAAACTAATGGATGAACTGCAAAAACATGATACATGGATTCAGGAGAGCCAACCCAAATCAGAAGAGACCCACTCAGCAGGGTAGAAGGAAAAATAGATATGAAGAAAGTATCTAAGTAGAAATCAAGAGGTAAGAAGGCTTCAGTGAAATGATCTTAAGTTTGCAGGTTATCCTTGGTCCTGCCTTCAAGTCTGGGCAACTTTGGACCAGAGTCTCTGGATATTGGGTGGAGATGGAGTCATGTCATTTATTTTGTTTATTGTTAGTTGTTTTGACAGTTTTATACATGTATATAACCTATTCTGTTTACTCACTTTCTATACCCTCTTTTATCTTCTCTCATTCCCATGAACTCTCCAATACCCCATCTCTTTCTTAGTTGACTTTTGGTTTAACTGGGGCCATCTGTGTGACCATAAGATTGGAACTATCCCTTGGAGCCTGGTAGGGTCACAAGTGGGGACACAACTGAAGGCAACAAGTCCCTTTCCTCAAATCTATTAGTGCTGAACTATTTCTTGAGTCTAACATCTAAGGTTATTTTGTTTTGTCTTTGTTTTCTCAAGACAGGGTCTTATGTAGCCCAGGGTGGCCTTGAACTCACTGTATAGCCAGGAACGACCTAGAAGTCCTGGCCTTCCTACATCTACCTTCAAAGTGCTGGGATTTCAGGCATGCACCGCCACCCCCAGTTTTATGTGGTGCTGGGGACTAGTCTCAGGACTTCATGCATGCTAGGCAAGTGCTCTACCAGTTGAGCCTCATCCTGCCCCAGTGCTCAGATTGTTACCATTAAGCAAATGCTGCCCTGGGTTCTTGTGTACATTGTGCTTATATGAGCGTTTTCAGTTGCTTAGGGTCAGTTCCTAGCAGTGGAACTGCTAGATCATATATCGTAAACTTTTCTTTAATTTTACCAAATTGCCAACCCTTTTCAGATTGGCTGCACTATTTTGCATTCTTTGAGCAGTGTTTAAGTATTCCATTTCCCCTGTCTTTCCGAATATAGCCATTGGAGTAGATATATAATGGTATGCCATTGTGGCTTTCATTTATATTTCTCTAATGATGAGATTCTTTTCATTTTCATTAACTATTCATGATTCTTTATAAATTAATAATTATTTAAATCTTATGCCCATTTAAAAATTGTTTTTTAACTTAACAAAAATTTCTTTATACATTCTGTCAATATCCCTCCCCCTTTATCATGTTTACAGATACTTTCACTCTAGTCTGTGACTTCTCTTTGTATTTTCAAAAAAATTTAAATATTATTATTTCATATGTATATGTTTTATTTGCATGTAGGTTTCTGTGCTACGTTTGTGTCTGGTGCCCATGGAGGCCAGAAGGGTGTCAGATCCACTGTAACTGGAGTTACAGATGGTTGTGAGCCATCGTGTTCATGATGGGAATCAAACCTAGGTGTTCTGAAAGAATAGCCACTGCTCTTAACTGCTGAGCCATCCTTCAGCCCCCTCCTGTATTTTACTGAATATAGAATGCCTAGTTGACAGAATCTTCCCCAGAACTTTGTCTGTGTCTCTCCAGGCTTCTGTCATTTTAGATGAGTCACCTTTCTCCTGTGCTCAGGAAGTCTCTTGACTTTGGTCCTCAGCAGTTTGTGTCATGGCTAGTTCTTGGCCTCTGTCTTTGTCCCATAGAGAGCTCATTGAACTTCTTGATTTTGTGGATTAATATTTTCATCAGCCTTAGTAAGCTTCTCTCCTGGAATTCCCATGGTGTGTTGGCATGTATAATGTTGTTGCATGGACCTCTGAGGTGCTCTTAATTTTTCTGAACTGTGCTTTCCTCCTGGTCTTTAGAATGCAGGGTGTCTGTTTTCAGGTTCTGACTCTTCTGACATCCCAAGCTCCTGAGCAGAGTGTTTCAATCTCAGTTATTGTATTTTTCACCACCACAATTTCCATATGATGTGTGTGTGTGTGTCCTCTTTATTGAGAAGCTCTTATTTGTGGATTCATTATGTTCACATGTTTATTCAGTTATTTCATTACGATTCCCTTTGGTTATCTACTGTAATAACTGCTTTGGAAATTTTGTCTGGCATATCTCACACCTTGGACACTGAGCAGCTATTTCCATTACTGTTTCCTCCACTGAGTATGACTCACACATTTTTTTTCCTTTGAATTACTCTTTTAAGGTTTTGATAAGAACTGGACATTTTAGAGGCTGGAGAGATGGCTCAATGGTTAAGAGCACTTGCTGCTTTTCCGGAAGACCTGAGAGAAAAGAAGTTTCTCTCACTATTATTTTAAATAGTGTGTGTGCACATGTATATGTACTCACATGTTCCTGTCTGTGCAGGTGGAGGCCATAAGAAGATGTCATCCTCATTGATGTCATCCGTCTCTTTTGAGACAGAGTCTTTCATTTGCCTGGAGCTCAGCAATTAGATAAGCCCTGAGATGTCCTATCTCAGCCTTCCGAGTGCTAGATTTTAAGTGCCTGCCCACACCAGGCTTTTTTTAAAAATGTGGGTGCTGGTAAGGACTTTACTGTTGTCTAAGTGCTGGGGTTAAAGATATGTACCAAGTGTTTTTCTCCTTTCTTTCTTTCCTTCTTTCTTTCTTTCTTTCTTTCTTTCTTTCTTTCTTTCTTTCTTTCTCTCTCTCTCTCTCTCCCTCCCTCCCTCCCCCTCTCCCTTCCTTCCTCCCTCCCTCTCTTTCTCTCTCCTCTCTCTTTCTCTCTCCTCTCTCTTTCTCTCTCTCTTTCTATTTTTTTTTTGAGACAGGGTTTCTCTGTGTAGCCCTGGCTGTCCTGGAACTCTCTCTGTAGATCAGGTTGGCCTCGAACTCACAGAGATCTGCCTACCTCTGCCTCCCAAGTGCTGGGATTAAAGGCATGCGCCACCACTACCTGGCTTCAAATGCTTTCTTTAGCATAGTTTAATTTCACTTTGATTGAAAAAAATTTTGCTTTTTGTTTCTTTTATCCCTTTCCCCTTCTTTTCTGCATGCTTAAGGGTTATGTCTTTTTATGGTCTGGTTTTTAATCTTCATTGGGGGCTTTAAAAATTCACATTCAGATTTAAAAACATGGCTGTCCTCGGATCTCAACACATGACTTTCTTTTTCATGATTTGAGAGAGTCTTAGGTAGGTCATGGGCCGTGTTGCCTCCCTCTTCAGCACACATCTTCAGTTAACCCCCGTATGTATTTTACTATCATGCATTCCCGTTCCTCTTTATCTTCATGCTTTGTTGTCATGGTTTTCTTCCATGTATGCTATAACCCACAGTGTGTGACTGATGCCTTTGCTTTCGATGGCATAGGCTTTGTAGGCCAGCTGGACTTTGTTATAAGATAGCAGCCATAGACAATGAATAAAGAATGAGTGTGCCCGTGTTGCTAAGTGACTTGACTTAGAAAATCCCAGTGGGTGAGACTTGGTCCTTGGTTCATGCCTTGTTGACTCCCACTTCAGACAATCAGTGATTCAGAGTGATTAAAATAAGAAAACGGTGTTTCCTATTTACTTTCATTTCAGCCATTTCTGGAGACTTCTGTTTCCTTAGGTAGATCCAGGTTTCTGTCTTCATCATGATCCTGCCAAAAGAACTTCCTCTACTGTTTCTCTTAGGGTAGGTCTGCTGGTAATAAGACTCTTGCCTTTGTCTTTTGTTTTCTGATAAGGTCTTTATTTCTCTTTAATTTTTTATAACTTTACTCTTTTAAAGAAACATTTTATTTATTTTATGTGTATGTAAGTCTGTGCATCACAATCACACAGTGCCCAAAAAGCCTAGGAGAGGGCATCATATCCCCTAGAACTGGAGTTACAAATGGTTGTGAGTTACCATGTGGGATGGGGTGGTGGTTTGAAAGAAAATGACCCCCAAAGGGAGTGGCACTATTAGGAGGTGTGGCTTTGTTGGAGTAGGTGTGACCTTGTTGGAGGAAGTGCATCACTGTGGGGGCGGGCTTTGAGGTCTCTTTTGCTTAAGCTTCCTTCAGTGTGACAGTCAGTCAAATTCTTGTTGCCTGTAAGATGTAGCACTCTCAGCTCCAGCACCATGTCTGCTTGCACGCCGCCATGCCCCACCATGATGATAATGGACTGAACCTCTGAAACTGTAAGCCACCCCAATTAAATGCTTTCCTTCATAAGGGTTGTTGTGCTGTCCAACTCTCAGGTCACGTTGTCTCAGGAATATTAAGAATAGCGTAATACACAGGAAGACGTGTGTGGAGAACCATGTCTGTTATGGCTCCTGTTCTCTTGCTAATTAAATGCATAATTTTAAATAAATCATTTCACCTCCCTCTAAAAAAAAAAAAAAGTTGTGGTTATGGTGTCTCTTCACAGCAGTAGAAACCCTTACTAAGACAGGCAGGAACAGAACCTGGGCCCTCTCGATAGCCAGGGCTCTAACTGAGCCATCTCTGCAGCCCACTCCTCAGTTCTCAAAAATAATTCTTGTTTTTCTTTCGGTATCTCTTTTCTGTCTAACTTAAACAAATTTTCCTTTAATTTTTTTTTAAAAAATTAAGAGATAATTTAAATACAGCAAAATGCACCTGCTTTAATCTGTAATTCTGTAAATATTGATGGATCCATACCTGACAGACATGGTACATAGTAATTCCACTATTCCTCAAAACTTCTCCCATGTACCTTTGTGGTCAGTCTCACCCCTTACCTTTGTGCCCCTCTACCATTGATCTGCTTCCTGTTCCTTGAGTTCATCTTTTCTGGTGCTGTATGGAATCATATCCTTCTGAGTCTGGCTTTTTTCACTTAGAGTAATGCAATCAAGAGTATGGATGAATACTGTCAATAGCTTGCTCCCTTTCATTACCAATGTTCGATTTTATGGATGAGCCATAGTTTGTACATTTTCCAGTTGGAGAAAATTTGGAATGTTTCAAATATTTGACAGTTATAAACAAAGCCATTATAGTATCAGTTTTATGGATGTTACAATGTATTCCAGGATTGCTTTTTAAAATATTTAATGAAACCAGGCGTGGAGGTGCACACCTTTAGTCCTAGCACTCGGGAGGCAGAGGCAGGTGGACCTCTGAGTTTGAGGCCAGCCTGGTCTACAGAGTGAATTCCAGGACAGCTAGGACTATACAGAGAAACTGTCTAGAAAAAAAAAAACAAACAAATTTAGTGAACCAATATACAGTTAAACAAGGACTATCTAAATATTCAGTTCATAATATTCTTTCAACACCAAGCATTATTAAGAGTTTTTTCTTCCAAAACAGAAATGTTTTCTATTCTCATCATAAGACAATATGTATTCACTTAGAAATTAGAACAATCTTTTTTTTCTAAGCTGATCTGGTTCCTTGTGTAACATGATTTTGTGTCACTCAGCCCTCTGGTTTGAGACCTACATGCATTCCATGTTGGTCCTTGTAGAGTTTGACCCATGCACGTGCAGGCTGGGTCCTTGTCTTTTCCGCAGGCTGGATCTTCTTTTTTTGCATGCTGTATTCCTTTCAGTGCAGTTCAAGTTTAATAAGGTTTCTTGGCAGCACATTCACTGGCGTCAGCTAAAACCCTAAAGTTTTGTTCACCTGCCCTGATGTTCAGCCTCCCCATCATCTGTTTTTACAGCTAGTTTTTAGATCATTCTTGTAAAATAAATATTCATTCAACTCTGTTGTGCAATCATATTTCCATATTGTTGAAGCTTTTTTCTTTTTCTTTTTTATGATTTTTTATGAATCCAAGTGGGATTATTCAAATGATCTTAAAATGCTTAACAGGGCAGAACTCAGATGAGAGAGCCATCGGAGCTCATGTAATACCTTTGTCTACAGAGCAAGAACTCTGTCTGGTAAGAATTTTTTAAAGAAATTACCTAGGTTCATCTTAGAATTTTGGGAGTATATTGCTACATTATGTGCAACAGGTAAGAGGTAATGTTGGTTATCTATTGAGACTCTGTTTTATTTTAGTTTTGAGACAGAGTCTAAAAGGCTGGCTCAAACTCACTATATAACTGAGGATGACCTCTAGTGTCCCACCCTCCTGCCTTTACCTCTCAGTGCTGGGACTCCAGGGATGAGCCACTATGCCCTGTGTAGGGGATGCTGGGAAACTAACTCAGGTCCTTGAGCAGGAGGCAAGCAGTCTACCAACTGAAGTATATCTTTAGCTCCTCTTCTGTTTTTCTTTTCTTTTGAGAACAGTCTTCTGTAGTCTAGTTTCAAACTCAGTAGATAGCTGAGATTGGCCTTCAACTCCTGGGATTACAGGCATGTGCCACCGTGCTTTGTAAAATATAAGATTAAGATTATTTGTTTTCTACAGCATTTGTAGTGAACTCATCCTAAGCAAGTACTCTACCTCTGAGCTCTATCCCTGGCTCATGTGAGACTCCATTTAGTATTTTATTATCAGCACTGCGCTTATTCTGCTTATCATCAATGCAGGATTTATTATGATAGCCTATTCCTTACCATTCTGTATATTTATTACTAGTACAATGCTTACTTAAAACACAGAGGGTTTTTTTTCCTGAGACTTTAAATAGAGACTGTGTGCTCTACTTCTTAAACATAATTACACTAACCAGAGAGAGGAAAATCACACTGTTGAAAAGAGTAAAAATTTGCTTTTAAGACTTGCCCCAAACCTCAAATAGGAAGGATAATAGTGTCAAAGCTGCCAGTAATTTAGACTATATGATATCAACAAAAAGGAACAGTTGGCAATGGATAGTTAATAGCCAACAACAAAAGCAGTGTATCTGCAAGCAAAGTAATCTCATAATGACATCCACTGCTGTTTTTGGTTATAGTCATAGACCCGCGGTAGATAAGCCTATCAATAAGGCCACCTGGCCAGACAGCATCCCATAATTATAAAATAAGGGAAAACAGGACAAAGGATCAATGGTTAATGAAAGGAAACCAGGTGTACAAGGAAGACACACAGAAGAACAGGTAAGAGCCGCTTGAGACTGCTCTGAGCACCAGGGAGGGCTGATCTTAACACTGTGGCCAGATCGGTGTCAGCACCTGCAGCACATAGAGAGACTAAACACAGGCCACTCCACACAGTAAGGGTGTTACATGGAAATGGAAAGAAGTTCCCAGATAGGAGCATGACTCTCTTTGGTTAGCAGTGATTGAAGTCAGTCCTCTTCCAGTGTGCAGTAAGTTCTGGCAAGGAGCTGTATTTCTGAGGCTTATTTATTTTGGCTTTGGTTTATTCCTATTTTGACTTTGGTAACTCTTAATTGAATCTCAGTCATTTCAGCTTAGGGATAAAACACAGGTTGTTGAGGCAAATGCTGTGAGTTCAGTTAGAAAGTATGCAGAAAGAGAACTATCTATAACCAAAGTGCTTTGCTAGGCTCAGGCATATGTACACACACATACATATATACATATACATGTGGTATATGTATGTGCATTTGTTTGTATGTGGGTGTGTTCACCCGTGCAGCTTTGTGTGGAGAAAAAGTTTAACTTTGGGAGATCTTTCCTCAGTCACTTCTCTACCTTATTTTTAATTTGTATTTATTTATGTGTGGTGTATGTGGGTGTGTGCAGGTGTATATAGAGGCCAGGGGAGGACATCTGGTATCCTGTTCTATTACTGTCTTCATTACTCCCTGAGACTGGGTCTCTCATTGAACCTGGAGCTGGACTGGCAGCCAGCAAGTCATAGTGATTCTCCTGTCTCCATCTGCCACAGTGCTGGGTTCTAGGCACAGGCCCATTCCTACCCAGCTCTTTTTTGATAGTTTGTTTATTTTTTAACACCAGTTCCAAACTCAAGGGCCTATGCTTGTACAGCAACTACTCTTATTCACTAAGCCATCTCCCAGCCCCTCTACCTTATTTATTTATTTTATTTGAGGTAAGTTCTTTTACCGAACCTGAAGATTGCCCTTTTGGCTAGCCTGGTGGCTGGCCAGTTTCTGGGATCCTCCTGTCTCCACCCACTGTGCTAGGGTTATAGACTTGTGCTGCTGTACCCAACCTATTTTTGTTTTTAATGTGAGTTCTGGTCTTTATATATATATGCAGAAACTACTTTTCCCCTGAGCCAGTTCCCCAGCCCTTACAAATAAATATATTTTTATTATGCATTTATAGTTTTTTTTCCCTTTTGTGCAGGTGAACTCAGCCCAAGACTTTGCACATGCTAAGCATATACACTCACCAGTTCTTTACCGCAACTTCTAAGTAGTTGGTTTGTCAGTGTTCTGCTAGTTGTTTGGTTGGCTGGTGTTTTTGAAACAGGGTGTGGCAGTTTGAAAGAAAATGGCTCCCAAAGGGATTGGTACTGTTAGGAGGTGTGGCCTTGTTGGAGTAGGTGTGGTCTTGTTGGAGGAAGTGTGTCATTGTGGAGGTGGGCTTTGAGGGTTCATATATGCTCAAGCCACACCCTTTGAGACAGTCTACTTCCTGTTGCCTGCATATTAACATGTAGCAGCTCCTTCTCCAGCACCATGTCTTCCTGCATGTTTCTGTGCTCCCTGCCATGATGATAATGGGCTAAACCTCTGAAACTGTAAACTGCTACAATTAAATATTTTCCTTTATAAGAGTTGCTGTGGTCATGGTGTCTCTTCCCAGTAATAGAAACCCTAACTAAGACACAGGGTTCTTCTTTATCCTTCTCCTTCTCCTTCTCCTTCTTCTTATTCTTACTTTTCCTCCTCCTCCTCTTCCTTCTCCTCTGTTTTTGAGACAACATTTCACTGTATAGCTTTGGCTGTCCTGGAACTCACTCTGTAGACCAGGCTGGCCTCAAACTCACAGAGATCCACATACCTCTGCCTCCTGAGTGCTGGAGTTAAAGGTGTACACCAACAACAACTGCCTGAAACAGTCTTTCTATGTACCTCAGGCTGGACTTGAACTCACTATGTACCCCACTCACCTCAAACTTGCAGTGATCTTGCCTGAACCTCCCAAATACTGAGAGTAAAGGCATGTAACACCATACCTGCTCTGCAATTTTGCATATCTTTGCTGGACTCCTCATTAAGCTTAGCTCTAACAATATGACTCCTTAGAGTGTTTGGTTGCTGCTATACTTGGGCACAAGCTCCTTAGCTAGATATGAAAATCTCAAGCGGTCACCTCCTTTTCGCCCATTGCTTGCATCTATCTTGAGCTCCAGAGCAAAGCGACAGCCATCTCTTGTCTTTATGTCTTGCAAGCCTTTACTTGTGCACTCTGGCTAGAAGCTGTCTTCTTATCATTTCTTTAAGATGGAGATTTGTGCACACATGAGGGCTACTGTGTGTCCTGGCTAATGTGCCTGTAGCAAAATAGCTCATCCCTGTTCTGGAACTTACATTTTTTTTTTCTCTTTATGAAACAGGGTATCACTATGTAGCCCTGGCTGTCCTGGAACTTACTATGTAGACCAAGCTGGCCTTAAACTGGCAGAGATCTGCCTGCCTGTGTCTCCCAAGTGCTAGGATCAAAGGTGTGCACCACTATTCCCAGGGAGAGTACTTACATTTTATTTGTTCATCTTACTAGAATGCACGTTTTTCTTAATCTCTCTCTCTCTCTCTCTTTCAATTTTTTCGAGACAGGGTTTCTCTGTGTAGATTTGGTGCCTGCTCTGGATCCCACTCTGTAGACCAGGCTGGCCTTGAACTCACAGAGGTCCACCTGGCTCTGCCTCCCGAGTGCTGGGATTAAAGGTGTGCGCCACCACCACCTGGCCCTCATCACCCCGCCCCGCCTTTTTTTAACCTTCTCCAGATTGAAAATGACATATTTAAGTAAATCACAGAAAAGAAAAGGAGAAGATATTTGAGACAGCTACTATGGTTGTGCAAGGAGCGTGTTGAAAGTCTAATTTTAAAGTATGTATCCAAAGTGTAGAAGAAGAAAATGTAACAAAGGCAATTAGAAAACTCTGATATGAGTAAGGAGAGTCAGGATATATCGGAGCTGGGATCAGCAGACGCTTCTGAGGCGATGGGCGTGAGGGTTATTAGGGGGGAGCGAAAGCGGCCATGAGGGGCTCAGCCAGCTTCTTGGGCTTGCTGAGGTCATTCCAAGGTGTGACAGAGCAGAGCTGTGTAACACCTCCTTTGCTTCCCTATTTTCTGTCATAAATAAAGGTAATTAACTGGAAATGATAGGACACAAGTCACTAAAACCCCAGACAGAAGTTGGGAAGTCTAGGGAGCTGGCGGAGGGTTTTTGCCCCTCCTTTGCACTGTGTTCTCCCTCCCTGGTTGCCTCCTCTCTTCATCTCTCCTGTCGAGTGTATTGAAGGACTTTGTGAATGGAATTATTAAACTATGGTTTTTAATGAATTGTGGAGAACAGGAGAGATGCCCAAAGCTTAGACACAGGAAAGAGAGGAAGTTAAAGTGGGGAGATGATTCCAAAGGGACCCCACTGCAGCTTCTAGAGATCAGAGCCAGCTCTTTCTACCTTCAGAGTGTGCTGCCTTCCCAAGCCTAGTGTCTCCAGTCTTTTGTCCTTTACAAACTAACACATTTCAAAGTAAGCCCCTGTCTTAGTTAGGGTTCTGTTGCTGTGAAGAGACACCATGACCACAGCAACTCTTATAAAGGAAAACACTTAACTGGCACTGGCTTATAATTTCAGAGATTTAGTGCATTGTCTTCATGGTGGGGAACATGGCGGCATGCAGGCACACATGGTGCTGGAGAAGGAGCTCAGAGTTCTGCATCTTGATCCGCAGGTAGTGGATCTGATTTCTGGTCCTCATGACAGAGCAGTAAGCACATTTAACCACTGAGCCATCTCTCCAACAATGCCCCTCCCCCCCAAAAAACCCCCCACAGCTTTGAATGTGTTGGTGTCATGTTTCCTGTTGCAACTGACTTGAGTTCCTGAGACCTCAAAGTCCACCCCTACAGTGACACACTTCCTCCAACAAGGCCACACCTCCTAATAGTGCCACTCCCTATAGGCCAAGCATTCAAATACATGAATCTATGGGGGCCATACCTATTCAAACCACCACAGGCCATAAGAAAATCAAAAGATGTAGGAGGGTTCTGATCTTGACCTTATTCAATATCATGCCAGTTGACTTAGCTACTACCTGAAGAACCCGGATGTACTATGCACTCACTGGAGATTTGTTGATTAACTTTCAGGAAAGAGGTAGAGACATAAGAATCACATTTGTAGATGATACTGGATAGATTATCTAACATGGATGGATGCCAGAACTAAGGGTCCAAATGGTCTCAGTAGACTCAAAAGACAGGCTGAAACCACAATAGCATTTAAAATCAATACCTCAACTTATACATTTAAATTAAAAAAAAAACCAGTCATACATGGATGTGGCACAAATGACAATGACAATTCAGTGCAGATTTTTAATGGTCTCAAGTCTAAAGAGTGGTCATAGGCACAGAACTTGGTCCCAATGACTGCTGGAGGCTTTTCAGGCTAAAGAAAGGAATTTGGAGGCAATGCCTTGAGATTAACAACTGCTATTATGGTTTTGTTTGTTGCAATAGGAAGCATGGCACTGGCACATTCAAAGCTGTGGGATTTTTTTGGGGGGGGTGGAGTTGCTGGAAAGATGGCTTAGAGGTTAAAAGTGCTTACTGCCCTATCCTGAAAACCAGAGATCAGATCCCAGCACCTTTATAGCTGGGCAACTTACAACTGCTTGTCACTCCAGCTCCAAGGGATCTGGTGTATGTTTTAGCCTCCATGGGCATTTGCACACAGTTGCACATACTCTCACACAGATATACACATATAGATAAAAGGAAAATAAATCTTTTTCTTAAAAAAGCTGTGTTTTTGGGTGATAGGTGTGACAATGGTCTGAGATGGGCAACCCAGGTAGATAGCCACTGTAGTTTTCTAGTGATTGTAGCTGAATGTTTTCCTGTGTCCTGCCCAGTCCGCAGCTGCTCAGACCCAAGTAAACACACAGAGGCTTATATTAATTAAAACTGCTCGGCCATTAGCTCAGGCTTCGTACTGACTAGCTCTTACACTTAAACTCAGCCCATTTCTGTTAATCTATATGTTGCCACATGTTCCGTGGCTTTACCTGTTGCCTTTACATGCTGCTCCTTGGACAGCAGGCTGGTGTCTCCTGACTCAACCTTCCTCTTCCCAGCATTCTCCTTGTCTGCTTATCCTGCTTATACTTCCTGCCTGGCTACTGGCCAATCAGCATTTTATTTATTAACCAATCAGAGCAACACATTCACAGTATACAGAACATCCCACAGCAAGTGATAGACTGATCAAAGTCCTGGCTGAGTTAGGGACAGTAGAAGGAGCAAATCTGAAATATCTTAAGAAGAGATGAAAGACTGGGTAGATGGAGAATGTGAATGAAAAGCAAGAGAAAATATACCTGACTGGGGAAGCAGAACAATGGCAGAATTGAGAGGAGAGATTAATTGGTTGAATTGTCTCATCTGAACCATGACTAGTAGAGTAATTTCAGTGGTGTAGTGTAGGCTGGACGGCATGGTCTAGCACCTTGAAGCACTTCTCTGGTTGTGAATGAACTCTTGATGAGGCGGGACTGTTTGTGGAAAGGAAGAGCAGCAAGTGTCTTTTGGACTTGATGGTTTTCTAAGTTGATTTTGCCCTGGCGGCAGCCTCCCAGTCATGGCAAACACTCTGCACTGATGTGCTTAGCACACATGTACTGTTATGTGCAAGGCTCTTGGGAATTGGGGGGGGGGGGATGAAATCATTGTACTATTATTTCAGTGTTCGTGCCAGGGAACCATCCATCTAAAGTGCTTCTGCATCTTTAAACCAGGGTGAGTACTAATAGGAATTTATAGCACTCTTGTTGGAAATTGCTACCCTCGTTTAGAAGCCATTAACAATTGTGTTGATAAAATAATATTTTAAATGGAGCATATGAAACCCATGCTTAGCAGCTTTACCCTTCCAGAATACTAGCTTATAAAGTACTCATCAGAGCCTGTGGGTGGGATGAAGTCACCTGAGCAATTTTCTGTAATTACAACCTTCAGAGCTGCTTCCTTTGTCTTTTTCAGGTTAACTTAAAACAAACTCAGCAGCCACAGCAGTGCAGAACCTATGATTTTCATTTTCTCTCTGAATGTGTTTGTCTGTGTGTGTGTGTGTGTGTGTGTGTGTGTGTGTGTTGCCAGGGATGGAACCCAAGAACTCTTGCATGCTAGTCAAGTGCTGTACCACTAAGTATACCACATCCTGGGATTTTGTTAAATAGTCACAGTTACAGGGGAGGAGAGTTTTCTATTCTTGTCCCTTCTTCAGTTTACTCCAATTTGTATTTCTGAGAATGTTGGAACCCAACCAAGCTATCTGCCCAAAGATTACTGGGCTCTGAGTGGCACCTCTCCAATCACTTCTAAATTAACTCCTCTAGCATGCTCCGAGAACCCCAGAAAGAAATACCAGTGTCGTGTCCTGTCAGAGCTCTGTGGGTTGGGCTCCTTGTGCGTATCCCGGAATGTGACAGAATCAGCCAGCACTGGAGGAAGCTTCTGCTTTCTGATGCTTAGACCCAGAATGATGACTTTCCCACTGTAGATTCTAATACGGAAGGACCTACGCTACAGGGTAGTTGAGGCCAAGGGGACTTGGAGGGAGGATCTGAACCTCATATAGTTAGCTAGTGCCATCACTTCCCGCCACACTTAAACACCAGAACCTTATTTTCTAGGAAGGTCTTTGAATTTTAGATTGCTTCATGCATAGAATAAAATTGTTGGCTTTCAAAAGCACTTAATTGGTCCCTTGCCAAAGTGTATAGTGGGGAGTAGTGTAACACATCCTTCCTTGCTTTTTTCATCTCTTCTTTTTTTCCGTCCCTCAAGTAACAAAAATGATCTAGAATAGTCTGGGGCTTGTATTTTGTTTAGGATCTATTAGCTCTTTCTTACAGCACTCAAACAGAAATATCTTCTCAGGGGTTAAAAATGGTCAAGTCATCTCGTGATGTTACCCTTTTTTTGTAACTCGGGGGCAATATTCTGTCTTGCTAAGGCTGTCTGGAAAGTTCTTTGAGCGCACGTATAGGGCCTTAGGTCATAGAGATGTTTCAGAAGATCTGTGAATACATCAAGAACATGGGAAGAGCAAACAGAAGGAAGTTAATCATCTTTGTTGCTTCAGAACTGAGCAAACATTTTGGGAGAGCGAGGTTCTTGCTGGACATCACTGAATAAGAATGAGTTGATGTCACAGTTGGCCTGAAGCAACTTTTTTTTTTTTCATACAAATAGTACAACATGGTGGGGAGGAGAGATTGAAAGCAAAGGGAAAAGAATTCTAGGGGAAAATAAGCTGGAGAAGGAATGTAAGAATGACTTACTTGTTGTGAATAGAATTACTATGGTATAAAAGCCATGCTTTTCTTATCAGGAGAGTCTGCCTTAGAACAGAAGCTGAGGGGGGGGGGGGATGTTTACTGGCTCCTCTTCTGGCTCAGAGGGCTGCTGTGTGCTGAGCCCTGAAGAGGGTTGTGAAATTGTCTTGACTCACTGTCTAGGAGGAATGGCCCCTGTTGCTCTTTTGGCTCAAAATAGTCCTGCAATAAGTCTCTAAGACATGGTAATATGGAACTCAGAGTAGTCATTTTAGCAGACGTGTTCAAACACTGGAGGAAGTGCCACCATCTCTGCCCCACCCCCACCCCATTAAATCAGTGAATTTATTGGAAATTTGGGCAGCCAGATTCAGGTGACTTGTTGTCCATATTTTTAGAAACTCACCAGTATCAAGATTGACCAAAGATAGGGTGAAGTTACCTGGAGTGATCTAAGTAAATGTCTATGGTCCAAGCTTTCTTAAGATGGAGGAGTGGGTTCAGGTGCCACCGGCATCTTGAGTGGACTGTTTTCATTGTGTGTGCACTGTGCTGTGTGCTGGAGCTGGTGAGCCGCTCACTAAATACCAGTAGTGCCCCCCGTTCTGTGACAGTTAGGAGAGGCCCTCACTCTTTGGGATTTTCTTGAGAGGCAGGGGAGACTGAAGACAAGATATAATACCAAACAGTTCAGTTTTCTTTGTCGTTTGTTTATGTAAAAATCTTGGGAAGTTTTAGGAAATTGCACACTTGAAGTGCAACATAGCTTTCATTTGAAATGGATTTTATTTCTGAAAAAAAAAACTGAATAAAATAGTTTGGAAAACTGGATGGCAGCAAAGACATTGTCAGGAAAGAGAGAAAAAGGCACATGGCTTCTTAAGTAGCCTGCTGTTTCCCAAGCAGCACCAGCTGTCTAGTCCTGTGGGTGCTTCCTCTACTTTCTAAGAGGTGGGAGGTGAGCAGCTCATGGTGGAGACAGGGGTTGGAGGAAAGAAGATCCAGGACATGGGGAAGATGCAGGCATGATAAAGCAGTTGGGATTGCACGATGAGAGACAGAGAGATCGTGAAAGATGGGAGCAAAGAAACTGGAGATCTCCTGTGATGTTGTCAAACTTAGAACAGTGGTACTTCTGGGACAGTTTGGAATGCCACAGATCTGAAGCTTCTAAGAGCAAATCCTCTGAGATAAGGGTACTATTTACAGACTGTCACCTGCATGCCAGAATACAGTATTTAATGTCCCTTTGCAGGTTTCAGCTTATAAGCATAAGACATGTGTCTTCCTAGATGTTAAGCCACCATTCAGTACACTGTGTCTTTTGCTTTCATTGTGGTTTCTAGTCTCAGCAGTCATTTACCCCCAGATTTCACCAAGTCTGACCCAGAGAGTCATAGTTTTCCACTGATCTGGACTTTCTGAAAGTAATGCAATGCGTTATTGGAAAAGCTATGCACCATCACTAGCCAAACATTAGCTTCAAATTTGCCAGATGAAATGCTATTAAATAAGATGCACAAATAAAGGAAAAATTTATGAAATATGAGCAAGACTCCCTATTTGTTATCAGCTTATAACCTTGGTTTTGCACCAAGGCCTAATTGAGCCTAAGAACACTTCTTGGACTGCTTCCCCAGCATTCATTCGGTTCTGCAGACAGACCTTTAGTTGCATGCTTAGCGCTGGCTTTTTAAGACTGGCCAATTGTCACCCTAGCAGTCTTTCTTCAAGTGAAAGTCTTGTTTGTGTCACAGGCTGTTTCTCTGAGCACCCAGTGTGTCACACCATCTTGTTAATTGTCTAAGCTTGCTAACTTTTACCATAAATAGAAGTTACCTGGTCAACCACATGACTAAAGAGAGTTCCTAGTTATTCCCAAATGTTGCCTGGGGCTGAGGGCAAGGTGTACCAAACCCTCTTTGGGAAGTAGCACCATGGCATGCATCAACTTTACATCCTAGAGTTTAAGGATTCCTGCTGTGGACAGAGAGCCTTGTCCTCAGCAGAGATTGCCTCAGTAGAGATTGCCTCAGTAGAGATCACTAATGCTTATCATAGGATTATTTAGAAATTCTCTTTCATTTATAGTCTCTTGGCATATAGAAGAAGTAACAGATGCTCTCTATTCATTCAGTTATATCAGATTTTAATAATTTTACCATATTTGTTTCAAATCTTTTGTCCCTTCAAGAAAAAAAGAAATAAACTTAAATCTCCCATCTCATGGGTAATGGCTAATTTTGATTGTCAGCTTGAGACTCTTAGAGGCCAAGTGGCACATACCTCTAATCCTAATCATGAGAAGGTAGAGACAAGATCAGGAGTTCAAGGCTAGCCTCAGCTACATAGCAAGTTTGAGGCCAATTTTTGGTACATGAGATACCGTCTCAAAAACAAACAGTAATAGTAAAGAATTAATTTGTCCCATAGTGCACACATTTTCACTTTGCCACACATAATTTACCCTTCATAGTGGTTATGCCGATTTATATCCTTGCTTCCTATGTTGAGTTCCTGTTGCTCCATGTCCTCAATAAAAGCTGATATTGACCAGCTGTTCCATGCTTACTGATTAATTTAAAGGTAGTGGTGTGCCTAGCAACCACCACAAGCAAGACTGCTATAAACCCGACTTTCTAATTCCAGCCTTCCTCCTTTAAAAGGATTATTTTACTTCTGTGTCACAAATCCAAGATAACTATTCCATAGCTTTTTATGCTCAGTTTTTGATAACAAAAGATTATGATTACTTTAAAGAAACGGGGAAACAACTACAAAAAAGAAAATTAAAAAATTCTACCACATAGGAATAGCCATTAACATTTTGTTATGTGTTTCCTACTTGTCAAGTGGACAGACACTGGGGCATGCATTTGCTTACAGTTAGAATTGTACTGAATGCATATTTTACATCACAGTTTTTATTAAAATTACATTCCGGCTTTTGCCATATCATTTGTATATTATTTGAAAACACCAACATTATTTGCTACCTTTGGGCAAATATATTAGTTTAATCATTCTCTTGTTTGAGGACGTTCAAATAACACTGGAGCCTGAAAATAAAATCTGGCCATGTAAATCCTCATATATGTTTCTCTGGGATAGCTCTGTAGGAGAGGTCAGGGAATGTTGACGGGTTTGGATCCAATAGGTTGTGAACACAGCATCTAAGAAGGGAAACATGGCTGAAAGAGGAAAATAACATGCTTTAGAACCAGGGCATCCATTCACTTTCTCACCTGTTTGAGTTGAGTGGTAAATCTCCTCCTGCTTCAGTTGGGAGGTCCTTTTGTTACTAGGGGTAGTACTAGAGCAAAACTTTGCCCTTCTAGGAGTACCCGAGAGTTACTTGTCTTGTAGCATACAAGGCTCATAGGATCTCAGAGCCAGAAGGGACTTGGTTTCTGACTTGAGTGATATGCTAGTTACCTTTTCCTTCCTTCCTTCCTTCCTTCCTTCCTTCCTTCCTTCCTTCCTTCCTTCCTTCCTTCCTTCCTTCCCTCCCTCCCTCCCTCCCTCCCTCCCTCCTTCCTTCTTTCCTCCCTCCCTTCCTTTCTAAAAAGATTTGCTTTTATTATCTTATTTATATGCATGTATGTATGTATTTCTGTGAGTGAATGCCATTTGTATGCAGGTGCCAGAGGAAACCAGAAGGATCTCTTAGAGCTGGATTTACAGGAGATTGTGAGACACCCAGTATAGGTGCTGGGAACTGCCGCTTAGCCACTGAGCCTGTGAGAGATGGTTTTTTCCTCAAGCCATTTCCTTTTTTCATTGCTCTGACAAAAGCAACTTAAAGAAGTGTTGGCTTACCTCCACTGGCTCACAGTGTGAGGATACAGTTCCTCACAGCAGGGAAGACAAGGCAGCAGCTGGCCTGTTGTATCCAGCCATAAAGGCCAGAGCGATATTTGTGCTTGTTCTCAGCTTCCTCCTGTTTATTCAGTCCTGAAATGGTGGTGCCCGAACTTAGGGCAGGTCTTTTCACCTCAATCCTAACCCAGTTTAGGAACTCCCTTAGAGCCTTGCCCAGAGGTTTGACCCCTGTTTGGTTCTAAAGCCTGTCAAGTTGGCAGTATTAACCATCACAGACGTCTGGTTTGGAATGTCTTCCTGAAGTAGACTGTTGGCCTTGTGTGGCCAGAGAGCTCATTGTAATATAAGGCAGCTGTTCCCTTATTGGACAGCTGTGATTAATTGAATCTCCTCCTCCAGATGAACCTAAATCTGGCTTTCTATAACCTTCACTTGGTCTTAGTTTATAATGAAAGGCTACCTAGGGCTGAGGGGATAGTTTAGTGGTAGATGACATGTTTATGCACAAGGCTTTGGGCTCAATGCACACCTAAAATAATTCCTAAAATAACTTTGGAAATATTTTTACTTTATGTATTTTGTATTGGTTTCTACTATTATTAGCATAAAAACATATATGTGTTTGGCTTGCTTTTAAATTCATAAAAATTTTAACTTTATTTAATTTTATTATTTTCTGTAAGAGTACATGCCTGCATGTGTGCATGTATGAGTGTGTGCTCACATGTGTGTCTGTATGAGTGCATGCCTGCATGTGTGTCCGTGGTTAGAAGAGGACACATCCCCTGGAACTGGAGCACCGATGCCTGTGAGCTGCCATGTGGGTGATGGGAATAGAACAGTCCTCTGGAAGAGCAGCTGGTGCTCTAAACTGCTGAGCCAACTCTCCAGCCTGCTTTTGTTAAATTATCTATTTTCTTCCACTGTATTTTGCTTTGTCTTGTCTGTAGAGAAAATTATGTACATAAACATTGGTAGGATAGGAAAACTTTCTATGTATTTTTATACTCAATGGATAGACAGGTCCAAAGTGTCCAGGGCACTACTCATTTTAGAATTTTTTAGAAGTCATATATAAGAAGTGGTTTGAGTGCACATAGTCCTCCTTTTCCATTAACAATAGAAACTACGTTGTCCTTTCTTCTTCCTTTTTTTTTGGTTTAAAGATGTTACATACATGATCTCATCTAATTGCTTTATAGATATCTGGGTCAGCATTTCCTCATTTGCTAATGAGGGTTGCCGAGACTGAAAGAGCAGTCCGAGCTGAAATTTAACACAAGTTTAGTTCTAAAGCCTGTTGATTTCATCAGTTTGCAAGCCTGTTTCCCTAATCAACATGACCTTTACACACGTGCCTGTTCAAAATGCCAGTGTGATTTTCGAGTACTAAGTCACTTTGTCACACTGGCAGCATGAGTGTGATTTCTGGAGCTGTGTGGCTTCTGCTTGTTTCCCTTGTCGCTCTCACCTGCTCTCTTTGCTTTGAGGACATCAGAATAGAACCTCCTTTGGTGGCCCAGCTCTCTCTGTACCTTTGTGATGCCTTTCTGCTTCTGGAGAAACGGAAGCACAAAATGAATGAAGGGTTACAGAGAATCACGTGATGTTTCTTATGAATGTTATTGACCCACATTTTCTACAAAGAAGCATGTTTTCACAGCTGTGTGCCTTAGGGACAGTGAGGGGCAAGTCTGAATCTTTTTAACTCAAGTATTTTCTACAACAAGGGTACTGATGCATGTGTTCAGGGACTTAGAATGTGGAAGCCCATTCTTTCAGCCCCAAGGTGGGAATCTTTGTGTTTATGGTTTCATAGAGATTCAGATATATTATCACAGTGAACTTGGGGCCAGAGGTCAGAGAACTAACTAATGAACCCACTGATTGTGTCATTTATTGCTGTAGGTCAGTCAGACTCTGACCGGATGGTGACGGGATATATTGTGTGTGTGTTTTCATGGAGTTGCTAGGGGAAGGAGCAGAGTTTACCATGTGGTATTGTTGATCTTCGGTATCATTTGATCTTGTAGCTCCATATAACTGCTTTTCTGCATTTTCAAAGGCTACATCAAACAGTTTACAGATAAGGCCTCACTTAGAACCTACACATATCTTCAAATAAGGATGAGGTAAGCTTACTTCAGAGGCAGGAATGAGTTCATTTCTCTGCAGTGACAGGAGTAAAATGTGTGTCATACACTGGGTGTGGTGGGGACACACCTGTAATCCCAG
>CABHPP010131148.1:0-26276 GCA_902168425.1 Peromyscus attwateri
GATGGGGAGGGAGTTGAATCCAAACATCTGGGAGCAATACAGCCTGTCCTGAGGCTCCTATTTCCCAGGGGTGATGTTGTCTTCATCAACCACAGCCAGGTCTCTGGTGCCTCTGCCTCACTTCAGTTAGACCACAGCCTTCTAACCATCACCACACAGCTGGCGCCCTGTCCCTGCTTCTAGAAGTGCCACACGTAGTGGGAGCTGTGCTGGTCATAGGACCCTCATCCCAACCCTGGGTTTGGGAAGAGTAGACTTAAAACAAGAAGCCTGGCCCAGCCAGAGCACCCTGAACCCCCTGTCTGTATGATATCTGGTTAGCACATGCAACAGACATGCAGAATTTCTCATGTTTTAGAGCTTGCCATGGTTCTCAAAGGTTCTCCAGGCTGGATCTTAAATATCCCCCAAAGGTCCATGTTTGGAGGTCTGATCCACGGGGGAAGGGGAGGTGTGGTGTGCTCCTGGAGGGTTGTGGGACCTCTACAAGTGGAGTCTGTGAGAAGTCTTAGATCAAGAAAGGGGTGTGTCATTGGTGGAGATTGGGGGACCCCAGCACTTTCCTCCCTCTCTTTGGCTCCCTAGTTGTGAGGTGACCAGTTTACTCCACCACAGAAGCTACAAGTCACCTTTTCTCTTTTGAAGTAGATCACAGTGGGTATTTGTTACAGTATCAGAAAGCTGGCTGCCCCTGAGAGGTACTTCCATGCAGCAGCTGTGGCCTCAGTGGAGAACCACCAGGAAGAGGGATTTGTCCTTCTCAAATCAGGAGCAGAAACTCTGAATTGGCATGGACGGGGATGCAGCCAATTAAATTACATCTGGGCCAGGACCCTTGACAACCGGGATGTCATTCTGTCTTCTTCTATTTCCCAGGTGGATGAGGGAAGTTCCAGGACAGGAGAAGACATGAGCAAGGCCATCTGCAAGCTGGCCACCTGCAGGTCAGCTACCCGAAAGCTTGGCATTAGATTCTCTATGGAGGATTCCTGGGCTGTCTGTATGGTTTCTAGAGAAATGTGATTTCATGCTACTCTTACCAAAGTGAAAAGGGAGACGCTCCATGTTTGGCCCCGCCTGTGTGTTGGACACCCCTCTGTGTGCGCCCACTTCTAGCCCAGTCTGAAGGAACATCCAGCCAGGAGCACACACATTTCTAATAGGAGAGCACCTGTACTATACGTTGGGCTCTCTGGGAGATGCAGTCATTACTCATCTTTTTCATGGTTCATCTTTTTCTCAGCAGCACAGGACAAGGGCCACCTCCACCTTGGAGGATCCAGTTCTCCCAGCCAGAGGCTGCCACTCACTCAACGCATTCTCCCCTGGGGAATGCTTGCTTCCAGCCTGAAAAGAAGCTGTTTATCACAAGCCCAGGACACAAGAACAGACTTGAGCTAGCTCTCCTGCTCCAGGCTTCTCGAAGCTCACAGAGATGTGTACTGTCGCTGGAAGCTTTTTGTTGAGTAGACTCATTGCTGCAAGGACCTCCTGAGGCTTGAGGACCCTGATTTGTGTGTGATCTTGAGGCTCCCTCCCATAGTGCCCATCGATACTGGGCCAGGGCCTTAGCTGTTATGGGGGTGCAGAAGGGCTAAGAAAGCCACCTCTGGAGTTAACAACTAGCAAAAGTGATAGTGGGTACACACACACACCACACACACGCACATGCACGCACATACGCATACACACACACCTCAGCACAAACACCCAGTATACATAGGCAAGATGTGAAGTGCGCACAGCACACAGGTGTTCAGTGCAAGCTCCTGTGACCCACAGTCTTTGCTACAACACACAGTACACATGCATGCACGCAAAGCCTTCACACTCTAAACCCCACACCCTGAGTTTCTGAGGGACTTCACCCATCATTTTCAAGAACTAGCCAGCAGGGGACAGCATTGCAAAGGCTTTAAGGAGCATCTTACCACCCATGGGTAACAGGCAGGAAGGGTTTGCTACCTTCCCGATGACATCCACGGCCTGCTGAGTGCCAGGCACTGTGTCTGGGAGCTTCTAGGGATGAAGAAGGCAGAACTAGTTCTGTTTTCCAAGATTAAGTTTCTGTCTAGGTTGAGCGGTGCAGGCCTGGAATGCCAGCACTCCGGAGACTGAGGCAGGACAATTTAAAGTTCTAGGCCAGCATGGGCCATAGTTAGACCCTGTCTCAGAAGGTCAATACTTGGGCTAGTAAGATGACTTAGTGAGCAAAGGTGCTTGCTGCCAAGCCTCACAACCTGAGTTTGATTCCTGGAATCCACAGAGTGGATCGTGTGGCCTCAGGTTGTCCGGTGGCCTCGCTGTGGCTCACACATGCACACACACAAAATACATAAAATATGGGATAAGGAAAAACGTTAGGACTCAAAATTAAAATTCTCCAAGAAAGAGGAAAGAAGACTTCATCCAGAGTTCTGTGTGACCATGTCCTGCTTAGGGCCTCTGTCCAGCTCTACCACTGTCCTGAGCATCCCGGTCCATTAGAAACAGTGTGTGCTGCAAAGGAGAGCTGCACCTGGGGCTAAACCCTCTAGCAACACCGTTTCACAGCGTAAGAGAAATTGATTTTAGTAACAGACATTAGCCCAATGCTTTGGAAACAGTATTTCCAGGTGCAGTGTGAACACGGGAACCAGTTTATATCCCTTCCTCATACGAAGTGGCTGGCCCCAGATGTCTCTGCACATTGAGTCCATTTCCAGCAGGGCTGGCCACATTGCTAGCCCCAGGGTCACGAGAGGACAGCCAGTACCATCTTGGATGCTGCAGAACCAGCGTTCCAAGCCTCAGCCCCCACAGTCTGTTAGCCTCATCTTGAGGAACTGTTTAAAATTCCCTAAGTGGGGACTGGAGAGATGGCTGAGTGGGCAACGTGCTTGCTGCCACCCTTGTGGCAAGGGTGAGGACTTGAGTTCAGTCCCCAGGACCCATTTAGAAGCTGAGCACAATAGCGTATATCAGTAATCCTAATACTCTTGTGGTGAGATGGGGGACAGAGGCAGGAGGATCCCTGGAAGCTTGAAGGCTGGCTAGCCTGGTCTACACAGCAGCAAACAAGAGACCCTGTCTCAAACAAGGTGGTGAAGGCTGACCCCTAAGGTGTCCTCTGACATCTATATACACACTGTGGCACACACACATAAGCATGCAGATTTGAAAGTTTACGTATTTTTGAAAATAAAAACAAATCAAGGTTTCACAAAACTAATAATCCCACTCTGGAAGTTTGATGTTACCATCCAAAAATCAAATCTAGTGTAGCCCATGTCTTTTCCCTTTCCAAATGTTTAACACCACACACACACACACACACACACGCACACGCACACGCACACGCACACGCACACGCACGCGCACGCGCACACACACGCACATGCACATGCACAGCCCCCTATGACCTTACTTCTAGTCTCCTGAAGCTCACTTCTTAAGGGTCTACAGCATATCCCAGTAACACCAGCTGGGGACCAGGCTTTACCATGTGGGTCTTTGTGGGCACTCACCCAAACAATAGCAAGTCTCTTGTCCTGGTTAGCAGGATGACTACTGGCTAGCACTGAGCATTTGCTGAGGTGCACGATGCTAAGCCCCTCCCATACACCCTGTTAATCCCCAGACAGCCTTTCTACAGACGACTCCCTGTATCACAGATTAAATGGCCAAGGTCCCACTTGCTGCAGACTCTATTGGCTGCAAGGCACAGAGACGCTTACAACAGGGGTCCCAAGAACAGGACAGGCCCCTAAAAGCCTTTCTTCTGTGGTAGTGCCTCACAGGGGTGGGATCTTTAGGCAGGCCTGGGCTCCTGGAAGATAGAGCATGGCCAGAAGTGCCTCTGGCCCCGGATTCTCCCTGGCACGAGCGTATACTGCCCTCTAGTGTTTAGATGCAGCGGGTGCCTCCTGCGCGCTGAGTGCTCGAGGTGGTGGCCCTCCTTTCCCCAAGGGCTGCAGGGACCCAGCACTATTCAACTCTGAAGAACTCTCCACTTCCCAGGGGCATCTCCTACATGACAAGGGCCCCTCATGAAATAACCTGGCTTCCATGTGTTGCACAGGACTGCCATGCACCTTCAGCAATTCTGCTCTACAGAGCAGCATTTCCGCTGGAGGCAGTTTTGTGCATCATTTCCTCTGTCTCTGTCATCTCTGAAGCCGGGTGTCCTGTTTACTTAATGTCAGTGTGTCACAAACTGGAGTCATGAGAGAAGAGGAAACTTCAGTTGAGGAAATGCCTCCACCAGACTGCCCTGAGGACAAACCTGTGGGACATTTTCTTGCTTAATGTTTGACGTGGCAGTGCCGCTCCTGGGCAGGTTGTCCTAGGGTGTATAAGAAAGCAGGATGCTCAAGCCGAGAGGAGCAAACCAGTAAGCATCATTCCAATGTGTCTCGGCTCCAGTACCTGCCGCCAGGTTCCTGCTTTAAGTTCCTGCCCTGACTTCTCTCAATGACTGTGAGCCAAGAAATGTGAGCCAAATAATCCTTTTCCTCAGTGCAGGGCGGTGGTGGTGCTGCACGCCTTTAATCCTAACACTCAGGAGACAGAGGCAGGCGGATCGCTGTGAGTTCCAGGCCAGCCTGGTCTACAGGACAAGTTCTAGGACAGCTGAGACAGCCAACACTGTTACACAGAGCAACCTTGTCTCAAAAAACCAAGCCAAACCAAAACAAAAAACCTTTCTTCCACAAGTTGCTTTTTGGCCATGATTTATCACAGCAATAGAAACCTTAACTAAAGACACTTGGTATCACAGTGGCTATCTGTCTTAGTAACCCAGAGGGATAAGGGTCCATCACCATCCTGGCAGGGACACAGGGCAGCAAGCCCCAGACATGGTTACAAGTACAACTCTAATGGCAACCGGGAAGCCAAGAGAAGAAGCTCAACATGGTGCAAGTCTTACGTTCTTAAAACCCACCCCCAGTGACCTAACTCCTCCAGCAAGAGCACACCTCCGAAGCCTCCCCAAACAGGGCCACCAACCAAGGAACAGGCACTCAAATGCCAGGGACGATGGGAGTATTTATTACTCAAACCACATACTATCTATACATTGACACGTGGCTGCATTTTCAACTTGCATTCCATAAACTCAAATAAATGCATGCCCTGGCCTCCATCTTTATAGAAACCAAATAGTTTGTAATGCTGGGTAAAATGCACTCAACGTTATTGAGGAACTCAAGAGGCTGAGGCAGGATTGCCCCGAGTTTGAGGCCAGCCTTGACTACATAACAAGACTCTGTCTCAAAGCGTGTGTGTGTGTGTGTGTGTGTGTGTGTGCCTGTTTCTTCAGAAACAACCCATCGGATAGCATCTCTCTCTCCCAGGCCAATGGCAGCAGAAGAAACGCAGAGCATGAGCAAGGTGGTCAAGGTGTACTGATGAGCCCTACTTGGCCATGCGTATTTTATTTCCTCAGGTGACACTCCCTCAGTGTGATACACGACCCTTGCAATGGCTCTGTCATTTGAACTGTTGCTTGCTTAAGAGGTAAATGAAGCCACTGAGGTGTCCTTTGGAAGCATGCAACCTCAATCACAGTGGCCACTGTAAAGGAAACGAAACATTCTTCAGAGTTGAGCTTTTCCTCACTGTATGTCCTGCATGCTTGGGATGGAACTGAGCCAGTCATGATATGGGTGTAATTACGGCTGTCAAGAAATCCTCAGGGAGAAACATCGTTGAAGGAAAGAGTCGTCACTTGAAAACTTTGGCATGAACTATGTTCATCCTTCTAAGCTTGTGCATAAAAGGCCTCTCCCAAAGACAGAGGTCGGAGGTCACACCTCGCCAGCTTCTCGTTGTTCTTCCCCTAGTTCAAGACAGAAAGGGTGGACACCAGGTCAAAATGATGGGGCCATCAACATCCATGTTCTCAGGGCAACTCAGTGGCAGTTCAGTGGCAGTTCAGTGACAGAGCGCTTGCCTAGTGTAGGGGTGGGGTCCTAGAGAAAGAGGCGGGAAGTGCAGGGGAGAAGGGAGAGAGCATGTGTGAGACAATGCAATGACCTCCGTTCTATACTTCTTTTCTCAACAGCAGTGACGAGTTTTCCTTTTGTCTTCTACCTTTCTCAGGTTCAAGGTCAAGCATCATAAACACAGTTTCTACTTTGCTAAACCAGCCATCCCACACAGCAGTTTAAAAGACAGCGAATTCCTCTGGTTATGTTGCCGCACGCAGGCATCATCTAGTAACCCATGTTGCTTCTGGGGGTGGTGATGGTGCTGCAGCTTGGAGGCCATTGTAAGAAGCAGCATCCAAGATGCTGGCTTGTTATTTGAAGAACCCTGCCCAATGCAAGCTGGTGTAGGTCGATCCACAGGACTGCTTGGGAGTTTTTGTGACACAGTAGCTGGCCTCCCTTAGCTTGAAGTTTTGAAGTGAGTAAGGTGGAAGCCAGTCATGCTGACTCAGCAGTGTTCGAGGGGGAAGAGGGTCTGGTTCTTCAGGGAGTGGACGGGTAAAGGGGCTGTGTTAGTGGATATGTGTATACTGTGAAGATGTATTGCTGTGATCCGTGTAATAAAAAGCTGAATGGTCAATAGCTAGGCAGGAGAGACAGGCAGGACATCTGGGCAGAGAGCCAGCACTGGGAGGAAGAAAGGCGGAGTCACCAGCCAGACACAGAGGAAGCAGATGGGCAGCACAGAGTAAATGGAACCGAGCCACGTAAAAGAACATCGATTAAAAGATATGTTAAGTCATAAGAACTAGTTAGGAATAAGCGAAGACCAAGCTTTCATAATTAGTAAGTCTCCATGTTGTTATTTGTGAGCTGGCAGTCCAGAGAAATATCAGTCTACAGGGCTGCGTGAGCTCTGCTGGTTTTCTCCAACCCTGGGTTCCTTCTCTGGCCAATCCACCCAGTCCACATGTGTCCAGGGGTCTGTGTTTGTGTCCCACAGTCCCTGTAGACTGCAGTGCCAGGTGGTCAGGGCTGCCCTTTCACCCATAGCTGGTCCTTGGCTCCAGTGAAACACTACTGGAAGTGACCTTGTCTCTGAGCATGCTCAGTTTTTCATGAGATAGATCTACCTTCAGTGTGCCTGGGTAGGAGAGTCCTGTCTCAACAACTTTCTCAGAATCTGGCATACACATGCTCCTCTGCCCTACTAGCTGACCAATGTCCACTTGCCCTAGGGAAAGTATGCCAAACCTGCTAGATGCCAGGCAATACCTATGGCCACTGTCTTCATTAGTAACAGAATATTGACTATCCACAGTGGTGCCCAGTTACACAGAAGTCTCTGGACATCCTTGAAATTAGTGTGACCATTTGACTTCTTAGAAATGAAATATGGGTTTAGAAATGTAGGATTTCCTGGGAAACTCTGCAATGGGAATTAATTTATCTGGGGGAAGAATTCTTCTCAACAGCTTCTCAATAACTATCTAGGAAGTATTGGTGATAGCTGGCACCAACAGCCTTCTTGGTCCATGAGGTTCCTTTAGGATGGAATCTACTGTATGAGGATTCTGGAACAGAATCTCCATTGAACCAACATGCCAGGCCTGGACTGCCTACTTCTAGGTTCCTTCAAAAGGTGATAAAAAAATAAGCTCCCATCTTGTTTACACCACTGCTGAGTGCAGTACTGGAACGGAGAGCTGCACCTGATCTTCACAGACACACAGGATTGTAAGAACTCTGACTTCGCATTTTCTAATGAAATAGGGGGTTCCATTATCTTCTTAGGGTGCGGGAAGCTAAGATGACCAGCATGAACTTGGTTATAGAAACAGGCTCGGATCCTTGTGTTGCTGCAAGTAGTGTGCCACGAGCGATTGCTCACCCTGAGTCCTGTTGGTGTCCCATTAGACTAGTCAACACGTATGATATGAGTGGCACACAGTAAGGAATGGATAGTGCTTCATTCCTCGTCTTCATGTTGTGTGTTTGAAGTACCCAAAACAAATGCTAGGTAAATAAAGGCACAGCATCTCTACACAAACTGACCCTGCTATCTAAGTTCAGAATATTCCAGTAGGGCTGTGCTGGGTAGACCTCTAGCAGCCAAGGTTGTAGGAAGCACAGGACAGAGGCAGTGAAGAAAAGGAACAGCAAATGGAGTGTCTGGACTCTCTTTAAACTCAAACTACAGCTAGGCTCTCCCACTGAAACCAACCCAGGGGCCACTGGCCCCATGGACCAACACTGATCCCCTTGGAACCATGTCCCCAGATCACTTCCTGCCAATGACAACGTTTACAGCCTGTAGACTGAACACCCAGAAAAGAGGCCACACACGGGTCTAAGCAAGCCTGATGGGAGCAACTCTACACCTGAGAGCATGTGAAGACCTCACGCTCCACACGCCAAGAAAGGCCATCTACAGGGACCGCTGACTGCTGTGCTGTGGGCTGCAGCCAGGCTCGGAAATACCCTATGTCCTGCCCCAGAATTCAGTATCACCAGCCCTGAGTGGATGCAGAGTTACAGTGAGGCAAAGGCAGTGGGAAAAGGACCACCCTGGTTGAGGTAACAACGGCAGAGCTCTAGTCCTCGGGAGGTCCGGGTTCAGACCCACCCAGCCACAACTTCCAACTGTCTGTCCTTTTCTGCCCCTCTGGCAGGGCAAAGATTCCTATGAATTCTAGGCTTGCCAAAAACTAGTCACCCAATCTCAGAGCTGGAACGAACCATAGAAAGTTCAATCCCTTTCTCCCATTCCAGGGTGGGTGGCCAAGTTCAAGGCTGGTTAATAGCAGAGCCAGGCCTAGGGTGGGACCGCCAGTCCTAGGGGTTGTGTTTCTTTTTACAGTGTTGCTTCGGTGAGGGGACTTTTCATTTGTACCTCAATCTGTGAATTAAATTATCAACCAAGTTGGGCTAAGTCCTTACTTTGAAACTGACATCTTAATGTGAACTGAAATTTTGGATGGCCTCCAAGGCCCTGAACAAGCAAGCTTGAGCCACACACACGGCATCCAGGCAGAGAAGAAACTGGCCTGCAAAAGCCATGGGAGAGGAAGAGACAGAAGTTCCAGCTGGGAGGAAGGGGCATTTCTTTTTAAAACAGTTATTACATTTGTGTGTGTGTGTGTGTGTGTGTGTGTGTGTGTGTGTGTGTGTGTGTGCAGGTCAGAGGACAACTTGTAGAAGTCAGTTCTCCCCTTTCACCATAAGGGTCCCACGAACTGAACTCAGGTCATCAAGGTTGGAGGCAAGAACCTTTCTGTGGACTCATCCCTCTGGCCAATTCCACTGATCCACGTGTTTGGTGCATGTGTCCCATAGCACACATGTGGAAGTCAGAGGACAAGTCGCAGGAGTCAGTTCCCTCCTTCCACCGTGTTGGTCAGAGATTAAAGTTAGGTCATCAGGCTTATGGCCAACCACCTTTACCCACAAAGCCATCTCACTGGCCCCCAGTTTTTAAAACTTGGGAACCGCAGCTTAGTTTACTAGTCTAACTAGCAGCAACAAGCCAAGAGCATGATGGGACACAGAGTCTCTATCTGCTTACAGAACAGCCATGCTGGACAAGCAGAATCTCTGAAAAATAAAGACCCTTATTTAAAGCCTGCAAAGTTCCCTAACAGAACTTTCTCCCTAACATCTAGCATGGCTATATTCTCCATGCTCTGGATACCCATTCGTGCCGAGCCGTTTCTGTAAGTCAGATGCATCTATCCTAGCAAGAGAGGTAGATAAGAAAGCCAAGAACTGAAGAGAGGTCCATGAGTGACTGGAAATTTGTACCCAGTTCTTGGAATGGACCATAGATCTCTGCATCAGTGAGTCTCTGTGGGGGAAGACACACTCAGGACCTTCCACCCCAATGAATTCTGGGGGAGAGTGAAGGTACTATGCCATCTGTCCCTGCAGTACCCATATCCTGAGCCATCACACTTGGCATCCAGGCAGCTTCTGGACCACAGTTAGATGGTGAACACAGTTAGTTTTGTGAAACAGTTATCTGGAGCGCAGGTTAAGAGCTGGCTAGCCACCCTGAGACAGTAAAGGTATCTCCACTGTATAGAGAAGCATGCTCCTTGGAGGCCTCCATCCTGCCATTCCACCTGCTCCTTGGCTGTGTTTTGCCTTGCTCCATGTGATTGATTATTCCTTGCCTGCCTTTACCTCCCACTGCTCAGAAGTCTCCTGGACTGTCCCATCTGGAGGTGACCACAGGGCAGTCTCCAGGGCCCACCCTTTCCACTTGCCTTTAGTGCTTAGGAAGCTGGGCATAAGAATGAGCAGACACAAGGTTCCTACAGGTTCCAGGGCCTTATCCTTACCACACTTTATGATTTCTGGCATGCTCAGCTTGCCTGACAGGCCTCAGTGGGGGCTGGAGTGGCAGCTGACCCAGATGATAAGGACTTTGCTGATTTTTACCATCTGGATAGAGGTCACGGTTTTCCTGACTCTGACATGTGGTTTTCATTGCCGAGCGCTGCTTCTCGTCCTGAACTTGCCTTGGTCGCCCTCTTGCTCAGTGTCACGCACCTGGGCTCTGCTGTGAGGTGCAGGGAGGTGGACCTGGGAGAGGCTGCAGCAGCAGGGTGGCTCTGTCCTGTGAGGCTTGCAGCGGACTGTGGACTGGGCTGCCTGCAGCCTCCCAAGCCCCTCCCTGGCCTCTGCTACATTAATAATCCCAATTGAGACAGAGGCTCTCAAAGTCAAGGCCACCAACAGGCAGGAGTCTAGGCTGCCTCCCACAATGCTGCTGAAGCCTGGACTGTTCAAGTGAGCAGGCGGTTAGACCACAGGGACCTTTTCAAGGGGCTGTGGTCTGGATTTATAGACTTGACCTCACCATTCTTCTTTTTAACAAAACATACAGGCTGGGGACCAGTCTTTCTATGGTGGTATTTGATCGTTTCCCTCTTCTTCCAATTGAGGTCAGAGAGTGAAACAACCCACGTTCTGGGACAAGGACCTCCCACCATTCAGGCTCTTCAAAGGCCATTTGGAATGTGTCTCTTAGATCCTGTCCTGAGTGGCAATTCTCCTCCCACACACAGATGTACAGAATGTGCAGTCAAAAACAAAGCAGAAAGAAAACGAATCCCTGGCTGCAACAGTTGTAGCACTACTCCTGCCTCACCCCAACTCCAGCTGCCCCTGCACGGCCAATCCCGTCCACGGTGCTTCCCAACACTAATAACAACTGCTCTCAAGACTTCTACTGCCCTGGTCACTTTGGAGGAGGCATTGGGCCAATGATGGTGTATTTATTATCTAATCATTTCAAACAAACAATAAAAAGTCGAATCGGGCAGACACACTCTTTGGGTGCCACAGGATGACATACGCTTTTGCAGCTAGCAATCCTTTCTGTGGCTTTCAACTCAACCAGAACCCACATCTACTGTCCCAGTAAGGGAGCCACAATACTGAAGGTGATGCACATTCAGGGTCTTTATTAATAAAGGAAATAAATGTTTATAATTATGGAAACGATTCTGATGGTCCTGTCCAGAGGCCAACTGCATCTTTAGAGGGTTTCCGGGGCTGACAGAACACAGCTGAATATGGTAGTAGATACTTCATCTTCAATCCTTCAGAAAAATTCCCCCACAGAGGCCAACGACTACCATTTCCCCCTCCTGCAATTCCAGAAACAACACAGGCACAATCCTCCTATCATTTTTAGTTCAAATGGTCAAAATCAGAACTTTTAATTTTATAAGCTCCAAATTATTGAATACTAACATGTGTAATGAGAAAAGCAATTGACAAACACAGAACGTGGGAAACTTTCTCCACCAACAGTCAAGGGCACATGTGAAATTTACATAGGGAATGACGGTTAGTATTGAACTCAAGACCTCAGCAAAACAGTTTTTGGTCAGATATATATTACCTTGGATACGAAAAGTTAAAGGTAAAATTTTCAAGTTACTAAGTGTAATGTTACCACTTCCTTCCAAAAGATGTGCATATGGACTTGAATCTGGAAAAATTAAGGTTAAAGAATAACTATTCACTATTTTGACCGAATGGCTGCAGGGAAGCATGATATGATTTCAAACAAGACCAAGTGGAAGAGCATCCCATTTCAGACTGAGATACATAAGGCACGACAGTTTTCCTTCAGGATCCTTCTCTTTCTCTTAAAAAGTCTTTAGATGGTAGCAGGTCACTTGACAGGAAGTCAGTACAGCACCAGTGTGCACACAGACATGCAGACATGGGGTCTGCGCATGTGGACACATGTACAGGGCCTTTTCACTTCATTTTAAGGAGGGATGTGCAGCCCTACAGAGTCCAGGAGGTGGCTCAGCCTTCACTTGGCCCTAGCAGATGATTTGACCACCACTGCAGATCATCAACTTGCTTGTCCACTGCCCCAGGGGGACCTACATCCCACACCCCTTTCCATGAGAGAGAGCCAAGCTCTGGACACAGATGAGCATGGGGAACAAGTGCAAGCCAAGACTGCAGGTATGAACATCTAGGAAGGTGTGTCAGTCTATTTGGATTCTGTTCTGTGTGCTCCAGTCAGAACATGTGAGGTTCTTAGGAAATAAAATAATACTGTGTAGATAAGAGGCCGTCAAAATCTGTCTTAGGGCCAGAGGACAGACCAGCCATGGACTCACACTAGAGGAATTTGACATGTCTGAAAATAGATTAACTGTCTCGAAAAAATTAATAGAGAGGGAAGCAAAAAAAGAGGAAAGGAGAGGGAGGGAGGGAGGAAGGGAGGGAGGGGAAAGAAGGGGACAAAACCTTTGGAAAATGTTAGCTAGCTAGGGTATCTTCCTCAGACAGAAGGGTGAAATGCCACAAAACGCATGAACTATGCAGGCAAATGCAGTAGTAGAACCACAGGCCTCTTGATACGTCCATCACGGCATATGCACACGGAGATGCCACCTAGGTGGTCTCCAAGCACTTTTTAAAATATGCAAGATTAGGTAATCAGGGTCATTCTAGACAAAAATAGATCTTTCTTTAAAGGAGCAAGGTGGCGGGCAAGAGAAAAGTTTCTTCTCTGCAAATTCCCCACAGAAATACAAGATGAAACCATGAGGTTTTGGCAATCCTAGCTGACATGGCTGCAAATGACCATGAAGTTGTTAGCCAGTTTTGAGAGGGGTGACTCGAAATGTACCCTCCCAGCTCCGTCTGCGGCAAAGCATCTTTGTGAGGATGAATGAACTTGCAATTGGTCTTCACTGACACTCTGCCACCGCGTTCAAAGGGGCAGAGCTGAAGTTGGAGCAGGGGTAACGGCTTTAGAGCCAAGGTGGGCCCTCTTGGGTCCCTCACACACACAGGGATAGACTCTTAAATAAAATAGCACTTCCTTAAAAATCTGCCACCTAAGAACTGTTTATACATCATAGAAAAATAGCCATTTTATAAAAAGAAATATAGTTACTTTGTTACCATGGTCTATTTTAAACCAGCAATTACTTTTCATATAAAGAATATCTAGACATTCACACAGAGAGTAAGACCTAGGAAAGACTGAGTGCAAAGCAGAGCGCGGCACATTTGCTCCAATACCGTGAATCACCCCTTGGGTGAGTTACAGCGCGAGTGTGACCCTTTGGGGACACAGGAAGCTGCTGTCAGTCTGAGAGCACTTACTTACCAGTTACCCCACGCGGCCGAAGGTGGAGTAATAGAAATGGGTCATACATATTCACGCGTATTCTCCTTAAACTGTAAGTGTCCAAATACCAAGTGGAGGGCCTAGGCCACACTCCTAAACATGGGCATGAGCTGGGGAGATGCATCAGGGAATGCATGGCATTATGGTCCAATCAAAATCACCCACTGCATCTTCCACATTTGATTTTTCACATAAAACCAGATTAACACCAAGCTATTTACCAGCTCGGTCTAATCCACCAGGAAGGGGAACTGATGTGAAAACTCATTTCTAAATATAGTAATTATATATCCATGCTATAAAGACAGATGGTGTCAGCACACCACTGCTTTAGCTCTATAACAACTCTGTAGGGATGACGGATTTCCCACTGACAGGCAGAGGAGGAGTCGGAACGCTGAAAACCCAGCAGTTTCCAGAGTCAGCCTAGACAAGACAGGTGAGTTAACCAGGGAACACTCCATTAGCCAAGGTAGTGGGTTCTTCACCAGCATCCATCACACCCTCTCCACTCGGCTGGGATCATAGGACTCTGCGAACAAGAAGGAAGGAAGATCAGTGGGACATTCACCTGCCATGTTTTATGTTTAATCCTCAGACTATAAGTACATTAGAGAACAAAATTCACACGTTTAGAAAATTGATTTTTAGATACTTTAGCAAACTTATTTCACCAAGGAGTAAGAAACTATGGCTGAAATGCTGTTTTCAAGGAATGTGCACGATCATTACCAAATAAATACAGATGAGCAAAGCTGAGTTAGTATACTGATGGCCCTTCCTGATGCTCACAGTACAATATAAATAATAAACTCACTGACCCTTAACCAGCAGCAACACCTTGACCTAATGCTGATTCTTTTTTTTAAAACAAACACCAACATTTATTAAGCCCTTTATTTATTTATTTATTTTTCTGTGTAGTCCTGGAACTCACTATGTCGATCAGGCTGGCCTCGAACTCAGAGATTGCCCTGCCTCCGTCTCTGGAGTGCTGGGATTAAAGGCATGTGCTATTGCCACTCAACCCCCTAATGCTGATTCATTTTGATGGTGTGTGTGTGTGTGTGTGTGTGTGTGTGTGTGTGTGTGTGTGTGCAGAGGCCAGAGGTTGGTACTGGATGTCTTCTTCAATTGCTTTCCACTTTGTTCTAAATTTTTTCTTTCCCTGTATGACCACCTTATTTTTTGAGGTAAGGTCTCTCACTGAACCTGGAGCCCACTCACTTGCTGCACATCCATGCCCACTGTGCTGTTTATACAGCACTGTCTAGGCCAAGAGGTGGGAACAACCCACGTGTCTGCCAACAGATGAATGAGTAAAGAAAATGTCTGTCTATACATAAATACACACACAGTGGGACATTATTTAACCTCAAAAAGGGGGAAATCTTGTCATTTACAATGATACAGATGATAAACCTTGGGGACACTGTGCTAAGCTAAGAAAGCACAACACTGTGTGATGCCACACGTGGAACTTCTTTGTAAGTTACACCTGTATTAACAGAAAGGATGGTGGCTTCTAGGAGCCAGGGGTTGGAGAAGAGAGGAGCTACTGGGAGAGTATAAAACTGCACCTGTAAGATGAACAGGTGTGCCGAGGTCAGCACATCAGGTGCATGTGGTTAGCAAAGTGCAAGTGCTCTTGAACTCCATTCAAGAGGCTGTTAGATGAAGGCTGTGGTAATTAGCTTGATTATCTTACTTAGCACACAATAGATGGTCACTCAAACATAATGTGCATCTTAAAGACAGTGGCATCTTACACACTTACTGTCAATACCTCGACGGAGATAGAGAAAAAGCGGCAGCAAGGCTCACCAGAGCCTAGAAGATGATTTTTAAAAGCCTGCAGGATGGTCTAATTTTATAGAAAACAGTGTTCTGTAATGCCCCTGGAAAAAGATGCCTCCATCTTTTTTCCATCCCATCCCCTGCAGCCCAAAGCTATGCCATGTCCTTTTCCCTCTGACGGGCACACGCTTACACGCTAGGCACCGACATAGTGAAAACTAGGACTGTGCTGGGGTAACTCTGCAGGTGCTACAGACGCGAGGGACAGAGCTGGCACTTGGGGGAGCTGCCTGAGCCTGCTCACATGATGGACTGCCCCAGGGCCACGTGGCTAAGAAGCATTCCCATGATTTAACACCACTTGACACTGCCCTTAGCAACACCATGTGACCACACAAGAAGATCGTTATAGCTCATTGCTATATTTGGAGCTCAAGGTATGCTGGTTCTGAGGGTTCCTGTGAGCAAAGACGTCTTCTCATGTGCTGAGAACACAGTGGAGGGTTGCTAACAGAGAATGTGAAGTGCCACACTCCTAACGAGGGAGAGGCTGAGCCTCACGTCACACAGGCACTGGGCACTGAGTTGCTCCCTTCAGTTTCTGGTACACTGAGGACAACACCACACAATGTACCCGCATCCCAAGACCCAAAGTTGAGGCTAAGGACTCACATACGGGGAGCCATGGAAAGAATTCTCCAGAACAATGAGTTCTTTAGCTCACAGACAGTCTAGAGTCAACAAAAATAGTGTGAGCCATGTAATGTTATTTTAAAATTCCTGATAACTACATTAAAACAAATAAAAAGAAACAGGTGAAATTATCTTTAATAATATACTTTATATGTCCAAAATATATTTTATTAATCATTCCAGAATATTATCATTCAACATGTAACATTTCAATGTAAAATTAAGATATTTCAGGTTCTTCTATATTGAGACTTTAAAACCTGGGTGTGTATTTTATATCTATACAACTGTCTGTCACTTCAGTTTCAGGGGATCTGATGCCCTCTTCTGGCCTCTGTAGGCAGATGGATCTCCGTGAGTCTGAGGCCAGCCTGGTCTGAGAAGACAGACCTCATCTCCAAACAACAACAAAGTAAAAATAACCAGTTGACAAAGAGCGATCAACAGGGTCATGTGGGTGAATGCCTACTATTTTGGCAGAAAACAAGAGTATAAATGTTCTTTAGCCAGCATGTGCCACTGAGCTGCCACAGCCAAGATGGAGTGCTCTGTATAAGGTCCTACCTCTGCAACATAGTCAGAGGCCCGAGAAGTTTGTTTACACGGAGAATTTTATGTAGCTGTTTTCTTAGTCAACTAAGTCTCGCCTGTGACTTTTACCTGGGTCTCAGAGATGGAGCTCAGTTACGAAGCGTACACAGCAAGTACCCTGACCTGCTGGCCACCTCACCAGACCTTCTTTCTTTCTTTCCTTCCTTCCTTTCCTTCCTTCCTTCCTTCCTTTCTTTTTTTAAAGGATGACATCTTGCTTTGTAGCCCTGGCTGGCCTTCAAGTTTTTCCCACATCAGCCTCCTAGTGCTGGGACTACAAGTGTGAGCCACCACACCTGTAGGAAAGATCTTTCTATGAAACCATTGCCAGCGTTGAGCTTAGGATACCCAGCAACTAGTCATGCTTCTGATGGTCACACGGCTCCAAACTAACACCAAACACCTGCCCTCCAGCCCGACTCCTCACCTGCACACCACAAGTCCTGATTGGACAGCTTCTCCCTCCGCACTTCCGGATGTCCATTTTCTTCTTGAGGGATGACATCCTGAGAGACAGAGGACAGATGTCCTGCTTGCCAGGCCTGGTCTCTACTACTCAGGGACATAAGGCCACCTGAAGGCCACGCCTGACTCGTGGTGGCCTTTAGGTGGTCGGGCTCCTCCATGGAGTTTGCACTCTTGGAATTCAGACTCCTCATCCGAGACAAGGAGTTGATCTCCCTCATTCTTACCAAGCGATCTGTGTCTGCCTTCCTTGGGGGTGATGCCAATTTTTCCTGTAAACTCTCGATCATTTTGGAAGGGCTTCGGAGCCTCTTTTCGGAGCCCACCGCGCTTGAAGTCTTTTCCATGAAATGGAACAGAGTGGACTTGAAGGGTGGTTTTGCCTCCTCATTCTTTTTCTCAGGCTCAGGACTAGTGGCCTGGCTTGCAGGGAGCCCATCCACATCTGAGCACACAGAAGCCTGAGGGGCTCTGTCCCCTACAAAGAGCGGACTCGCAGTCCAGCCGCATTTTCTCCTGCCATAGAAGGCATCAGCGGCCACTGTGCGGCCCCCTGATGGTGCCAAGCTGGGCGATGAGTCCTCTCTGGCTGGCTCGAGGTTGCAGGCACTTGCACAAGGCTCAGGGAGCTGGCTCTGTCCTTCTCTCCTGGCACCTGGCAGGAGGGACTCCATGGCCACCTCAATGCCCAGGATCCTCTCTGCCCTCTCCTGCAGAGACTCACTTGGGAGGACATCCATGGTATTCTCTATACCCAGAGGCTCTGATTTATAGACATTCTGCTCTTGTCCCAGTGTGAGCCCCAAAGACCTCAAGTCTGGTGTTGAGAGGCCTCGGTATTTGTCAGTGAGAGGCAATAGGACTTCTCTGTCCCTTTCGTCACCACCGCCCACCTTTGGAGGGGTCTCTCTGCCCAGCTGCACAGACCCTAGAGCATCGCTGACTTTGGTGAGTTCTTGGCTTCCTCTCAGTTCTGCCAGATAGAAAAAGGGGGCTGATTTTGTGTCGCTGGGAGCCATCCTGCTCAGAGGACTCATGCTAATGTCCCGCTCACACATCCCATTCAGAACCTCCTGGCTTTGCTCTGCAACCAGGCTTCCATCTGTCCGCCGCTGCCGGACAAGAACACCTCTGCTGTCTTCCTCCTGCGACTGGCCGCGGGACTGTGGATGGGCCCGTGCATGGCCAGGTCTTGGCTCCTCACTCCAATTCTCTGACTCATTCCTAAGTCTTCTTGCCTGGAACCCTGATTCCTCTAGCACCAGCGCTGCAGGCTGTGGCTCTGCTCTCCTCTCCGGGCTGGTTTCATGGCGGCTTCCGGTCTTGGCTCTGGAGTCAGCACAGTCCTCTGGCTGTTCTGCCTCACTGTCCTCACGACTGCTCCCACCACTAGCACCATGGCTTTCTTCCTCTTCCTGAAGCTCCTTGTTAAAACTTTCTAACTGACTTATCAGATCCCAAGGCCGGCGGCTAACTGGTTTCAAGAGAAACTGACCAAAAAGTTGTGTGCTGTTGCACTGGCCTGCTGTGGTCTCCCCCTTCACCACCTCTGGCTTGGGTACGGGGCTGGCCGCAGGGGGCTCACCAGAGGCCCCTTTTGGCATAGACGCCTGGTTTATGGCTGGGGAAGTCCTTGAGAAAGCACTGTTGCGAGATGGGCTGAGGGACATCTGCCCTCGGAGGTGAGGTACACTGGGCTTCTGATTTGGGTCACCGGATGCTAAGGCTGCATGCAGGTGTACTTCGGAGGCAGTGGGCTCTGGGCACGTTGGGGTCGGTGCTGCATTGCTAGACTCTCCTGGCTTTGTAGCATGGGGGAGATGTGAGCTTTTGGGGTCTTCAGGGAAACTGGTTTGGGTCTGCTTATCTCTGTATTGGTGGCCTGGCCAGGAGCCAGAAGGCTGGAGCTCCCTGGATTTGATGAGGTGGAGGAATCTGAGGTCATCAGTTTGGCCATCTTCTGGCTCCCCTAGACCCTGCCTTGGAGATGTTCTTCTCCAAGCCATGCTTCCCATGAGGGCTTGCAGCTCCAGGTCAGTGGAAGACATACTCAACAGACTTTGCTCCTCCAGGCCTGGACCCTGACACATCCCATGCGTCTTATCAGCTCCCAGCTTCAAGTCATTGTTGTTCGTATCCGTATCTGGCAGCAGTGACTGAGATTTAACTGGGACAGAAACCAAACAAAATATGGTTGCATTGGCTTTCTTCTTTGAACTTTTCTTGGTCTGAATCCCAGTTTCAAACTTTTTGAGCTTGGTGTAGGTTTTGCAGGTACCCTCACTCTGTGGCTGCGGGGAAGAGGCGTGGCTTTCTGGCTGGCTGTCTCTCACATCAGTCCCTAGTCCTCTCATGACAGGCTCTTCTGTTTGGCCAGGGAAGTCTCCACGTTCCATGTCCAGAGGGATATGGCCCCGCAGCCACCGGGGACTGGAATGAGCAAAGGCTGAGCCCTGCTCATTGCCTGATGGGGGTGTTGGGCCCCGTGGTGATAAAAGGGCACCATCGTACTGTCTTTTCCCAAGAGCTGGTTCGTGGGCAGTGATGCCAGAGTTATAGGGTATGTCATCAAGCTTTGCCTTCTCATAGTATTCTGGGGGCAGAGCTACTTTGATATGTCGGATCCGTGGATCGTCAAATGGAATGTACTCAATAGAACCCCCATGGGCGGCAAAAGGATAGGGGTGTGGGGGAAGACCTTGCGGGGGAGTGCCAGGCGTTGGATCATAGGGGTTCCTAGCTACAAGGGAGCCAGAAGGAAGTGGACAGCTGGCCTCAGCTTTCTCAGGCAGTTGCTGCTGTTGACTCTGGCTGCTGCTCATGTGCCTGGGCACAGGCTCTTCAAGGTAGGGGTTCGGAATGTGCTGCGGAGGCGACCTGTATGAAGGTGGAGGCACATACACGGGAGGCTCCAAGCCAGTATCCAGCACGCCCACCTCACGCCTGGAGTCCTTACTTCTTGTTGGCTGGGAGCCACGTGGGTCCCGGTGTTGGTGGTCCTGAAATGCATCTTCTCTCCTGGGCTGTGGGTGAGAGCCAGAACACGGAGTTTTAAGGGGTTTCCCAAACCTAGGCCGGGGAAAAGGGCCTGAGGAACTAGCTTTCTCAAGATTCCTTGTGGGTTCCAAAGGTGGTGGGCAGCTGGAAGGGTATGGCGGCACTTTGGGGACACCTGGTAAGTGCCCATCGTGTAGTGACACAGGAATTTCTGTGAAATGCAGGCTCTCGGGAGAAAGAACTCGAGGCAACGACTGGGATTTCTTTTTGTTCTGAGATGTCAGCACGTGCTCTCCTTGAACAAACTGGTACAGGTCCTGGAACATTTTCTCTCTGTCACCCTCGGACACCTGCCTCCCTAACTTCCTTGGCTGCTCCCAGCTTTCCAAGCTCACGTTGTGCCACTTAGCAGGAGCTGGTGTCCTCAGCTCTTCTTCCCAAATGGCCTTCTTTATCACATGCTCTGTCCTTCCTGCAACTTCCCACGGACTCTCTCTCACATGGATGGGCAGACTGTGGGCCTGGGCCATTCTTCTGATCTCCACATCTTCCCAGTCCCTGGGACCCAGCAAGCCACTGCCCTCCTGCCTTCCTCTGCTCCGGTAGGCGTGGTCACCACCAATATGGGGCTGAGAGGACCATGTTAAGACGGGCTGATTAAAAAACCTGCAAAACAGAGAGGCAGATGTTATTTGAGGCAAAAAAAACCCACCCTCCTCTGTTTCAATGATGGATGCTCAAGATCAGACTTGGGTTACACCTTTGAAAAATTGGTCCCTGTGGTAGTTTGAATAAGCATGGCCCCCATAGGCTCACATAATTGAATGCTTAGTCACCAGAGAGTAGGACTATGTGAAATGATTAGAAGGATTAGAGGTGTGGCCTTGTTGGAGGAGTATGTCACTGGGCAGGGCTTTGAGGTTTCAAACACCCTTGACTAGCCCAGAATCTCTCTCTCTGGCTATGGATCAGGATGTAGTTCTCAGCTACGGCTCCAGTGCCAGCTTGCCGGCATGCTCCCCATCATAATGATAGTGGACTCAACCTCTGAAACTATAAGCAAGCCCCCAATTAAATGCTTTCTTTCATAACAGTCATGGTGTCTCTTCACAGCAATAGAACAGTGACCAAGACAGTCCCCAGTCACAGCATTTTGCCAACTATAAAGAAAACAAGGCCCACCAGTCATGGTTGTCACCAAGGGCCAAGTGGCAGCAGCAAGCTATCCACAGGAACACCAGGGATGCTGGCTGTACTAGAGAGGACACAAACCTCACAACTTCAAAACACTTGGATTAAGGGAGCACCCCGGAGGAGTAGTGTTCTCCCCAAGCAGTCCTAGGACACCTGCAGACAGGCCAGGCATGGCCCAGAGCAACTGTGTAATCTGAGGGAGTCTGCTCTTCAAAGCAGTGCATCACAGCACATCAGAACCACCGAGGGACACCTACGAGGCACACTGCCAGGTCCCAGGGTCCCATTCCCAGCCAAGCTCAGTGTGACTGGATAGGGTACCACACTATACATGGATTAAGTTCCCACAGGGTGATGATCCTGGGGGTCTTGGGAAATTACTTTGCTGGGGACTGCACATTTGAATCCAGGGGATTTCAAAATCCCAGTGCCCAGGAGTATCTTAGACGTGTTAGAATCTGGGACCTTGAAGGTGACCAGGCAACAGAACACCTGCAGGGTCCCCTGGTGCTTCCAAGAACCACAGCTCTGGCAGAGTCTCCACATTGCTCTGATGGTGAGAATCACCACACAGGTATGTTAAACAGTCACGCCCCACTGCAAACTATGTTTCAGTCAATGACAGACTACATGTACAACAGTGAAGATTACAGGAAAATTAGAACAGAGCGGAAGCCCTACCACCTAACGATATCACAGCTATGGCAGCACTATGGTGCAACCCATTACTTGTGTTTTCATGGTGATGCTGACGTCGGTGCACTTATTGCCCGAGTCACATAAAGGCACAGCAGGTACAATTATGGAAACATGATACATAATAATAAATGAGTGTGATATTTATTTTATTATTGAAGTGTACTTCTGGTTGGCTGCATTATGCTGAGGGCAGCCTCAGCATTCTGTATCAGTCGACTTCTTGGCTTCATCAAGAGGCAATGTCCTCTACTGCCTACTAGATTTGCACAATTCCAAACAATCAAATAATGTTGTGCCTCTCAGAACATGGTCCACCTTTAAATGACACAAGTCTACATGCATATTACCAAGTCTCTCCTTGTGAAAGCTCAGCTTCAGTAAGTCTTGTTCTGATCCAGGCATCTCTACGTTTAACTAGTACATCAGGGGATTTTTTTTCCCTTTTTTTGGCGTGTGTGTGTGTGTGTGTGTGTGTGTGTGTGTGTGTATGTGTATGTGTGTGTGTGTGTGTGTGTGTGAGATCATCTATGTGTGAACACGTGGAGTACATGTGTATGTGCATGCATATGGGGGACCAAGGTTGATGTTGGGAATCCTCCCCCATTACTCTCCCAAACCTTATTTGTTGAGGCAGGGCTGCCCAATAAAGCCCAGGGCTTGCAGATGCGGCTACTCTGGCTAGCCAGCTAGCTCCAGACACTCCTAGTCTCAACCTTTCAAGGCTGAGTTACAAGTAGTCCACCACAGCCACATGGCATTTTCTTGAGTGCTGGGGATGTGAACTCTATGTCTCGAGCTGGCAAGGCAAGTGCTTTTAACTACTGAGCCACCTCCTCACCCTCCCCGGGAGACTCTTATCCTCAGATAATTTGGGAAATACCTCTAAGTGTGCTAGTGAGGAGTTTTCAGTGCATCTACGTTTCCTTGGAAACCTTTAATAAACTACCAGTGGGGGCTGGAGAGATGGCTCAGTGGTCAAGAACACTTGTGGCTCTTCTAGGACCCAGGTTCAGTTCCCAGCATCCATGTAGTAGCTTATCACTATCTGTAACTCTAGTTCCAGATGATTTGATGCCCTCTGCTGGCCTTGGTGGGCACCTGCATGCACATGGTGCATATACATACACTCAGGCCCTCACACAGATACTTAAAATCATAAAAATAAATTAAAAAAATACCCTTAAACCGAAAACTACCAAAGTCCAGGCCCCACCTCCAGATGTGTGGATTTGATTGGACTATTAAGGAGCCCAACATCATTATATTTCAAATCTTCCCAAATGACTCCAGCCTGCATCCAGGGGGTTACATTAGAGTTCTAATGCAGCTGAAGAAAGTGTTGGGCAATACTGCTGTGCTGAGCACAGTACCCAGATGCTCCCCACAAATGACCAGAGCTGGACACTACAGAGAATCCTGTAAGACGCTCAGGGAACACAGCTGATCTGATTAGCCAGACAGAAGAATGAGTCTAAAGTCATTGTTTTGAAAACATACATTAGCAAAAGACAATGTATTTATTCCTTGTTGAAATGAACACTGGAAGAACATGCACAAGGCCCAAACCCAGAGAGCACTGGTCATCGTCCCCACAGCTGTGTGTGAGGACCTGGGATTTCAAGCAGCCTTAGTTGTCCGGGCATCTGATCAGTGTGCCTCTTCCCTAAGGCTTGGGGTACAAGCAGCAGGTGGCGATGGTTCTTTGGTTGCTGTCTGCCCAATTTACCAAGTGCTCCCACACACCCACCTAGGCTTCAAGGAGGAATGACTATCAATACAGAGTACCAAGGGTGTCAAATAATTATCTCACTTAAAATTCACCACTGCCATTATTTCCCCATGATGTTTTACTCATCACTAGAGCTTTTGCTATTGTTGTTGTGATTATTAATTTGTTGATGGGAGGCCTCGGGTAGCACAGGCTGGCTTTGAATTCCTGATCCTTATTTTTCCTCCCAAGTGCTGGGATACAGGTACACACCACCAAGTCCATAGCCATCGCATTTTAATTCTTCCATTGTAAGATAAGTTCCTTCTAGCCTTCAATTGTGACGGATAAACAGTATTCCATCATATACACATGATGTGACCAGAATTGACCACTACATGGATTCTGTTCTAGCACGCTTTGAGGACCACTTTGTCCACTAGCACTTGATGTAAGTCTCAACTCATTGAGAATAAATTCTTACAGAAGGAATGGGTAGATCATGGGACATGCTGTCAAATCCATCCTAGATAAGCCACTTCAATTTATAGTCCCACCTGGTATGTGGAGGACAGATGGGCTTGCAGAACTGTCTTGGCTCTGCTTATAATTACTTTTTCCTCTTGAGATAAGTGAAATCAACTTCTCATGATTTTAATTTACATTGCTTTGATTGTTGGTAAATACCCACACACCGCCACCACGTCTTCTCCCACCGTGTGTCTGGAGGTATAGCAGAGTCAAGACCATGAGGGCCAGGGAAGGACCCAAAAGCCTCCGGTCCTGTGTGACTACAGCACACCAGCACATAAAGGTCTGGGAATGGACTGGGGCAGAACACAGTTATGTTACTGTGATTACTGTGATTACTACTATTCTTCCTTTGGAGTTACTTATTTGCCTCAAGGGACAGAGTTGGCATCCAAATAACTGACAAGGTGGCCACTATCTGCAAAGCTTAGTCATTTTTGGAGGCCGTGTGCCTCACCGAGAAGCCTACATGCTTCTGCATTTGCTGCTTACTGTAGGCTGCCAATCTTTTCATTGCTTTCTAGTTCTTGTTTTTCATAGTAGCTTTTGAATCCTCAGCAGAGTACTGCCTGGATGAAGTTCTAGAAGACTCATCACTTTGGAAATCATTGCCAGGGGATTCCTTGAACACTACCTCCCCACGCAGGTGAGTCAGCCTTGTCTAGAACCTGCAGGAGACATCCACTTGAGTGTCAGTGATCCTGGTTGGAGGGCAGTGGACTCTGCAGAACACTGAGGCTGCTCAGTGAGACACTGTAGTGGGTAACCGGTCCAGCTTTGATCTGGAAGTTCCAACCCCCATTGAGGCTTCAGTAACTGTCACGCCTACAAGACAGGGCCGAGAGAGGACCCTGAAGACCCAAGATGTGGATGCGCTGGCTCTCTTGGTTCCTGGACCCTGGACGCTGGAGCTAGACCAAGCAGAGTTCTCCAGAGAACACCGCCGGACTGTGCTACACCTTTCCCAGACCCTGTTACCTATCCCTTCACTTGTAAGTTACCCCACAAAATAAACCTCCCTTTTAACTACGTGGAGTGGCCTTAATTTCACCAATAAGACACTCCCTGCAGCAGTCACAGGCTGAACTGTGGGGCTGGCCTTCTTCCCTCTCAGCTCTGGCACTCAGTGGGCTTCGTCTCCTACCGTCCTCACTCCTCAGTGGTCTGACCACTTTCTACAGTGGCTGGCTAACTTTATGGAGGAAGTCACAGTGTGGCTCTAGCTTCATGGTGAGCATGCTTAGAGAGGGGATGGAAATCCCAACATGCTGTTTGTGCACGCATAGGCCGTGACCGTGACCAGATGATGGACAAAAATGACATAAACAGGGTGAGAATATAGACAGACTGTGACTTCCTATTGATGTGATGTGGGCAGTCTTCTGCTCTGTGCAAAAAATGTTATCATCCTCACTTTGTCAAAACTAATCAAAATCACTAAGCATCCCAGGATAAATTTATTTACATAATACATCCAAATCCCAAGTTACGGAAAATTCAAGTACACCTGGGAGATTTTAAACAAACTATTTTCTTTTCATAATGTTATTTATGTGTATGTCTACTTGTATGTGTGCATGCCACATAGCATAAGTGTCCACAGGACATTAGAGGGTGCTGGATTCCCTGGAGCTAGGCAGTTGTGAGCAGCTTAATGTAGCTACTAGGAGCAGACTTAGGTCACAGGTGCTCTAACTGTGAAACCATCTCCCAGCCCTATAAATAATCGATTTTAAATATCAGTCCATCTGACACAGAAAACTGTGATGCATTCCTAGATATATCAGTCCACACCTAGAACCCCAACACTTGGAAGGCTGAAGCAGAAGGATTGAGTTTCAGGTAAGATATGACTACATAGTGAGACCCTGCCTCAAAACAGCAAACCAAGGAGGAGGGAGGACACATCTCAGTACATAAAGATGCTTGCTGCCAAGCCTGATGGCCTAAGTTTGATTCCTAGGACCCACATGGTAGGAACAGAGATCCAACTCCTGAAGGTTGGACTCAATACACA
>CABHPP010131148.1:32495-43374 GCA_902168425.1 Peromyscus attwateri
ACCTCCAGATTATCAAAGCTTAAAAAAAAATTTATTTATGTGTATGTGTGTATGTGCCTTCGGAGCACCAGAAGGGGGTGTCAAGTAGCTGCAAGCCACCTGTTACGGGTGCAGGGGACTGGCCTCACCATTGGGTTCTCTGCAAGAGCAAGACACTCTCTAAACTCCTGAGCCATCTCTCAAGCCCCAGACATTTGTAGAAGCATGTTTGCTGCTGATGAGGGTACAGCAATCTGTGTGCTTTGAATGTGTGGGACGGCTGTGGGCAAATGGATAGTTCCTTTTCCAACAGTGATTAGGAGCCCCACTGGATGATACCTGCCTTTAACCCCAGCCAATGGGAGGCTGAGTCAAGAGGTCTGACAAGTCAACCTGGACCACCACGCAGCTAGAGTCGACCCCGGGAACACAAGGCAAACAAACGATCACATCAAGTAGCAAGAGCTCTGAAAGTCTATGGACTGATAGTTTTACTCCTTGGGACCCACCCTAATGACATAAGCAGAGTACCCACATATAAATGTAATGCTATTTATACAGTTTTATTCATGATAACATGTTGAATTAAATGTTTGATGGGACATTAAGTACATTGAGGGTTGAAGTTTGCACAAACAAATGCATAAAATTATATTTCAGGCATTTGAGGCACAGAGAAACGTTACACCTGAAATGGGTGCAGAGAATTGAACTTGGGTCCTCTGCAAGAGCAGTCAGTATTCTTAACCACTGAGCCATCTCTCCAGCCCAATATACTATTTTATCATTAACCAGCACTCAAGTCATATGCTCTGAAGATGAAATCCAACACAAGACCACAACTTGCATTCTCACAGTTCCTCAGACAATGTTCCTCTCTAAAAAATACCCCCAAACTCCTCAGCTGTATCCACTGACATTCCACACTTAAGATGTAATTGGTCCCTTAAACTGTTGGCAGTTCAGTGTAAATATTTCCTCAACTGACAACGTTTAGGTCTAATGTTATGATTAATACATAACAAAGTGCTTTCTTTAAACAAGGAGTAAATAGTCAAGCCAGAAGACAAGCCAGAATGGGAGAAGTTGTTAATGGTATGTCCATTGGTAAAGCCTTCTCTGTGGCTTTCTCCCCCAGTGGAAGAACTGTGTGTTTTATCACGAACAATGGGGCTGTCATTTCCCTCTCTAGTCTTAATTATTAAATAAATAACTGCACAGTTCCAGTTTAAGTCCTGAGACAAGAAGTTCTCAGGAACCTGTTTCCAAGTTGTTCAACGTGTGGAGGCCATGAAGAGCATATGCAACCTGTGACGTAATCATTTTGGGAAAGCAAGCATCACTGAACTGACTTTTCCTAAGGTAAAAGGAAAAAAAAAATACAGATGGAAAAGTGGTCTACAATAAAAAGCGGTCTTGGCATACTGCTAATGGTGACGGGTGGGACTGCTGTTAAGAAAGTGGGTTTTAAACGAAAGAAAGGGGGACACAGTGTCAGATACCCTGCGCTTCAGTTTTTAAATAAGTACTGCCTCTTCTAACTCCACATTTCCTTTTTCTCCACTAGGGTTGGGGACACACACACACACACACACACACACACACACACACCTCTAAGTTCTGTGTCACATAATTAGTACTTTGGTTACTTTACTCCATTTTTATGAGACTCTAAGTACCTCAATGACACTTCTGAAAGATTACAAGTCATTAAGAAAAGACAAAACCAAGTAAGATTTTTTTTCTTTTTAATATTCCGTTTGGGGGAAAATGTAAAATCTGCAACAGTTTGAAATTTTCTAATTTTATCCAATTATCATCTGCCAGCTGTCCCGGGACAAGTTTCTAGTATACTTGTCATGTATTAGTTGTTTTTTTTTTAATTTAAAAATACCTTTAGAATAAAAAGACATTTTATAAAAATGTGAAGGCTTAAATTATTTCATGTAAGTTTTACTTATTAATTATAAAAGCTATAAAGTTATTTCAAAAGTAAACACTACAAATTCAGTGATTGGGCAAAAGAAAGAGAAGGTTCCCAGTGACCTCCCTGTGACAATTGTTGTGACCCCTCTGTTGATTCCCCTCTCCCCCAGCAGATGCTCGATTCCTTTCTTTTTTCTTGACTTCTCTGACGTGTCTTTTAGTGCCTGCTCATAACAGTATGACCATGCAGAAGAGCCAGACTTCATCAGTCCAGTTATAAAAGGCATAACTAACCACAGCCACAGACGCGTAAGAAAATAGTCTGACAGTAAATCTTCGTGTATCTAAATCACATCCTCTAAAAGTCGTCAGGAAATACAGTTATAGAAAGTAAAAGTAATAAATACATTTTAAATAAGATCCTCCAAATGCAAATTAATATAAATGGTGTGTGTGTGGGGGGGGGAGGGGATCTGTGTTTAAAGGATATAGTAAAGAGCCAGAAGGTAGGTCTCCCTTTCCCTCAGCATTCATCAAGCCAGCCAGGCTCTGGAAGCCAAGGCTCCACTAGGGAGATAACTCTTCCCACCCAAGAGGTAAAAACTAACATCTGCTATAACCAAAAGAAACTGCAGCAAGGATTTAGCCCCAGCCCGGGGGAGGTGAGGGTGGGGTTCAGAGATAAAGCCTTGGCTTATCAAGTAAAACCCACAACAGAACAATCGTTTCAGCCCAACACTGTGTTCTGAACTCTCCAGATTAATTACCGTCAAGTCTGGCCAAGCTCATTAACACAGAAGCTGGCCTCCGACCATGCTCCCTGTTTGCTGTTCTTCCACGGGAGCTGACTCTCCCAGCAAGGACAGGGGACCTGCAAGAGCCACTAACTTCGGTGCTGACAGTAAAGACGTAAAGACGGGATTTATCTTTAAATTGCATCGCACAAAGCAGATTTCTACTATCTTTGCAGACTTGCTTTTTTTAAACTGAAAAAAAAAATGACCCATTATCTATTTTCCTTGCCTATCTCCAAAGGCTAGTTAACTTTTTAGAGTGAGGGAACAATGCCCAGCAGGCCTCTGGAAGCCACGACCTCTCGGATGAGTTATCAGATAACTCTGATGAGTCTGTCAAGCCCTCCAGAGCTTGTGGCTGCTCAGGCATGGCCTATGTTCCAAGAGGCTGGAAAAACCAACTTCTCCCTACGTGCAACAGACTTCTTCCTCTACCCTATCTCCCGAAGTCCCTGGAGCCCTCTGGCCCTCACCTCCCAGTCTCAGCCGCAGAAGGTTTGCAGGAGGAAGGCCCCACAGATTAAAGGCCTCTGTTCAACAAATATTTGCTTGCCTACTGCAGTCGGAGTGAAAGTTTGCCCCACCGTGGTCTGCCCAGTGTCACAAGGAGAGACCTTTAGGAAGTTTGTTCAAGGGATGATAAAGATTAGAGCTACTATCAAGATAAGTCCAAAGACGCTGATTATGGAAAAACCAAAGACAATTTCCAAACTCCCAATTTCACAGGGAAAAAATCCAACACAACTCCTATGAAAGGAAACCTCTACAAGACTCGGAAAGTCCTGTTCCTGTTATGTTCGATGGTCTTGGTCCACCTGACAAAAGACTGGTTCCTGGAGTTTTACCTACTTGGGCTGTGATTACGCCACTGAATATAGCCTACTTTTTCTTTCCTATCTTCCATGCAAAGCGTTTCTGGATGCCAGAATCCCACCTCTCACCTCCCTCCCAGGGCTCCTCCCATCTTCTAACGCTCACTCCCAATCCCTAGATATCTTTTCTTTGCGAGCCTGAAAAGACAAAAATCCAAAGAAAGAAAAACACGAATCTGTAGGAGAAACAGATTAAACTGTCCCGGACAGGAAAAGCCTGGGAGTTGTGTGTTCCAGGCAGGGCCAGCCACGCAGACTTGGGCAGAGAGACCACAGCGGAGCATGGAAGAGACCCGGCTGGGGCAGAGCCAGGCTAAGCTGGCTGAAGTTCCCCGCTAAGATTATTTTCCTCCCCAAGAGGAACCCGAGGCGCTCAACCTCTTCGGCCAGAGACACAGGGGGGTAGAGGGGGAGGGGGGGGAGTGAGGGTGCGTCGGAGGCCGGGGTCCCGGGTCACCGGGTCTGGGGGTGGCGCGAGGAGGCTGTGGCTGATCTGGGCGTGGGGACGCGGGCGGCTCCGTCCCGTTGAGCCGCTTAGCGGACTGCCAGCCACTCCCCGGCGGGTGGCGGGGACGGGCGGGGACCCGAGCGGGCGCGGCCACTCTCGACGTCCCACCGCGGGTCCCGCGGGCCAGGGCGTCGTGGGAACCCGGGCTGTCAGTCCTGGGATGGAGGGTCCGCCAGCTCGCTGCACCGGACGAGGAAGAGGCCCACGCGAGACCCGCGCCCACGGGAGCCAAAGCCAACCCGGCCTCCTCCCCGCGCCGGGCACCTGAACGGGGACCGCAGCAGCTCTCGGGACGTGGGGGCGGGCTGCCACCCGCGGCGCGGGCGTCCCCTCACGCCGAGGCAGGGACCCAACAATGTCCGGGCTGGAGAAGTTGGGGGCGCGCGCGGGAGGCTGAGGCGGGGCCCGCGGGACGCCGTGGGAGCGAGCCAAACGGACAGCTGCCAGGACTTACCGAGCGGTTCCCGCATACTGTCCCGCGCCGCAGCCGCTGCCGCTCCGGCCGGTCGGGGACCAGCACGAGCCGCCCCGCCTGCTACTACCCGCCGGAGCATGCTCGGAGCGCGGCCGCTCGCCCCGCCCGCCGCCCCGCATCGCCCCGCCCACCGCCCAGCATCGCTCCGCCCACCGCCCGACATCGCTAGGTCCTGGGGGAGAACAGGCTTCTGGAGGGAGAAGGCTGCATGCACCTGGACCCAGGCTGGTACACGGGCTTCGGAAACCGAGTCAGAGAATGGCGCAGCTGGCACAGGGTTGCCTATCCTTTCTCCCTCTTTTCCTGTCACTTGTGTTTGGATCATGTCAACCCTGGGCAAATGTTCACACACACACACACACACACACACACACACACACACACACACAATGGCACGAAGGGCAGAAAGCAGTGACAGCAGGCTAGTCTTTTAGGGACTAGGGGACATGGAGATCCATTGTCCCATCCTCTCCTGGGAGAGATGAAGGAGGCAAGGATAGGGATAGTATAGGGAAGGATTTGCCACATGCAGGGTGTGGACACAGGAGGTGCTTGGTGGGAGAAGTCAGACCGCACTGAACACTTCCTGACACCAGCCTGGCCCCTGGTTTCTTGCAACAGCAGGGCAGAGAGCTCGAACTGCTGTCCAGACGTGCCGAAGTTCAGACTTTGGAGGGCAAAAGAAGGGCATAAAATGGTAAACTTCACTGAGAAGTTGGAGAGAGTTCCGGAACATTGGCTAACCCAGAGCCACCAAGGCAAAGGATCAGTTGTGTTGTCAACTTCTTTTTATAAAGCCATCATGCAGGCATGGGTTTTGTCAATGGCATATGCCACTGCCAACTCATTGAACTAACAAGCTTTTGTGGTGGGACATTGTGTTAGTTGGGGCTCTCTAAAGGAAGCTAATAAACCTCTAAAGGAATCTAAAAAGTCCCATATATATTTGGTTGCTTACATGCTGTGGTCCAAGCAGTTCACCAATGTCTGTCTCCTGACGGAAAGGCTTGTTCAGCCCTCAGGACTGGATGTCTCAGGGGTCCCAGTGTCTTAGAGAGCTTCAGATTTCTGGTTTACACTGGAATCCTGAAGAAGTGGGTTCCAACACCAGTAAAGAAATAGATCAAGAACGGGATAGATGAACTGTCCAGTGAGAGTGAGGGCGAGCAGACAAAAAACAAAATCTTCCTTCTTCTGAGTCCTCTTATTTGGCCTGCCACCAGAAGGTATGTCCAGATTTAGAGTGGGTCTTCTGAACACAAATGATCCAGCCAAGAAAAATCCATCACAGGTGTGCCCAGCTGCTTGAGTTTTAGTTAGAATTCCACATGTAGTCAAGTTGATAACCCAGATTAGCCATTGAAAACACCCATAAGTACCTCTTTTCTAAGCACGTAGTCACATCAACTCTATATTCGTAGACTCCGAGGATCTATGTCCTTGGATGCTTACCCACAGGCAGCCAAACATTCCTGCAAGAGCATTTATCAGCTGTTGAACTGAGATTAAGATGTGTCCCAGAGAACAATGTCATGTTGTTGAGTTTCTGGGTCAACCCCACCAAAGTTTCATAACGGAGCTACGATGCTGTACAGCTGCAGTAGAAAGCAACATTGATGAGATGCGAAGAAGCTGGCCCAAACAAGAAGAAATAATAACATTTTAGCAGAAAAGTGGGCAAGACAGATTAAGAACAGGAGTGATACTGAAATCCTTTCATTCAAAAGAAGACAACTTCACAATTTCAAGGATTTTTGTGTTTCCTAGACCTTCCTGGACCCCTTTCTAAGTGTTGGGCTTCTCCTTTGTTCAGGATTGGTGTATCACGTGCCCCACTCCAGTGCATTCTAGCAATATCTAAGGCCATGTTTCACACAAGAAACAGAAGGCAAACTATTAGGAAAGGAGACAGTAGTAGCTTGGGTGGGGGTTGGAGCTGGGAGAGAGGGTCAGGAACAGAGATGGGGAGATTTTGAAGATCTGAGAATAGGAAAGTAAGGTTTAAATAAACAGATGAGTGTGAGTGGGTGATTATCTGAATAATAGGTGAAGTAAAAGGTAGTGAGGAAAGTCCATTTGGTCAATTTCCACACTGGTCATCAGTGTGCAGACATGTTGTGGAAACAGACATACATCAATATGTATCTAGAGCCTGTACCCCAGCACTCAGGGGGCTGAGGAAGGAGGATGACTAGTTCATGTCAGCCTGACTACAGAATAAGACCCTGTCACAATGATAAATAAACACATAAATACATAATAAGTAAAATGTAAACAGTTGGTGAAAACATTTATAAAAGCAAGTATATATGCATGCAGTCTATTTTATATGCATATTTATATGCATACACATGTGTTTATGATTGTGGTTTTATATTCGAGAACATTTCTTCATAAGGCAGGTCTTGGCAATTCAGAAAACACCTGTATACATTTTATTTTGATCATAGAGGAACAGCATGCCTTCTCCTAACTACCCAGGCTCACAGTCATCACCCACTTTCCAGAAATCTCCAGTTCCTTTTCTCTTATCTACTTGATGTTGAAGGATTAAAATGTGTGTGGGGGGCAGGGGGGAATACCCACTGGTTATACATTGTAAAATATAGGATATGGTGGAAAACAACTTTCATCACAATAGTGTTATAAACATGCTGGGACCCAGCCCGGATGCTCAGTGTTCCCACCTTCCTCTGAATCCTGGACAAGAGATTTCACAGACTCAGGAAGGAACTTGGATTATTGAGTCATGGGGCAGATGTGCAATGACCAGAGAAAGAATACTTAAGAGTCTGCTTAAGGAAATTAAAAAAAAAAAAAGACAAAAACCTGGTTTCTTCAACTTGATGCCTTTTCAAGGACCTAAAACAACCCGCCCATGCCCTTCTTCAGGGCTCTTCTCTGATGGCCATAAAGTGTCCTTTGGTTAATCTAGATATTCTCTGATTTTTTTCCCTTTAGTCTGTAAAACACTATCAATTTTCATATTTGTTTAAAAAGATTAATGATCTCGGTGAAAGCCTGATTCCCGCTTGTTGACTTGTTATGGAAAGGCAAACAATGGTGGTCATGTACAGAAAAGAAAGGGCATTGTGTCAACAGTGCCATAACACTTGATTAGCTATTGATATGTGCTACAGCAATTCATTATTTTTTACTAAAAACTTGACATCAGTTTTCCTGAAGTGTTCTCTAGTCCAGGATCCACTGAAAGGGCGTGACTAGTAGATTCCTGGTTCTATTAACAAAGGATGTGATTGGAATTCTCATTGTGTGTGTGAGAACTAGGTTCTGTCTGCAGAGCCAGAAAAAAAAAATGTGTTGGAAATAATCTGTGCTGAGAGTATAGAATGTTTGGAATTTAACATACACTGGAAATACAGTAGCCATTGGCTTCACCATATGAGCATACAGAATCCCACAGCACTGTCTTCCACATTGGCTCAGACTTGACACTGAAACACACTTCACAGACTTGGGGACCAAGGAAAGGTAAACACTTTTCAATTATACATAAAGAAATTAAATCTGCATGGTTACTGCAAGAGGGAAAAAAGCCATTTTTAATTATTGGCTATCTGGGTGTCAGATTTTTCCCATATAGGGCTACATATTAATAATGGAAAACAGCTACTCCCCGTCTCCCAGACTCTGTCAACACTCACCACCACAGCAGAGTTGCTGTTCACTAGTGGTGGGTGGCACATTCCAAGCACCCCTGGCCTGCACTCTGTCATTCCTTGCCAGATTCTTAAGGAAAACTCTTGAGTGCTGATCTCTCCTGAGAATGGTAGTATCTGGCTGGTGTCTCACTAGGACAGAGAGATGCCAGCGTAGTTTTAGCGGACAGAGGGATGACCATCAGTAGAGGGGCACCTCAGCCTCCCTCCTTCCTTTCTAACATCAGCCAATCAAGAATCAATCAAAATTAGTTCAGTACTTTTTGACCCCATGTGACCTTATTTTTTAAGTGGGAAATATGTGGGAGTCTGCAAGATGACTCAGTAGGTGAGGGCTCCTGCTGTCAATCCTGACAACCTGGCTTTGATCCTAGAACTCACACGGTGGAAAGAGTGAGCTGACTCCAGTAAGTCACCCTCTGACCTCAATTTGCACACTGTGGCATGCACACGCACGTGCGCATGCACACACACACACACACACACACACACACACACACACACACACACATAGACAAAATAGGTAAATCAATGAAAATAAAAATTAAAAGGGGAATTATGTGACCAACTGAAGAGGGCTGGTGGTGCAGAGGTGAAATGCCTATTTAGTATTCTTGTGAGTTTCCTCCCCAATACTGCAAACAAACAAACAAACAAACAAACAAACAAAAACAAGTTGTTCACCAAATATTAATTACAAAAAGAATGCTTCTGGGTTGGGAATATTGCTTTGTTTACAGAGTGCTTGCCCTGGATTCAGTCTCCAGTCCTGCCTAAAACTTGGTGTGAGGAGGCTTACTTATAATCCTGTGACATGGAGACTGGAAGATCAGAAGTTCAAGGTTATCCTGAGGCTAGCTTTTGCTGCATACTGAATTTGAGGTCATCCTTGCTACATGAGGCCCCATGTCAAAAAAATAAAATAAAATAAAATAAAACAAAATAAAAGCTTCTGTTAATAAGAGAATATGTGACAGATTTTGTTAAATCTGTGGCATAAAGTAAGATAAAAATGTCATTAAGGTGGGAAGAAGCGGTGGGAATTACTTTTCCTTTACTTAACTTTCTTATCGGCCAGACTCTGCCCTTCCATATTCATGAGAGTTGAATGCTTATGGAGTTGTTTGATTTTGAAGTCATTATTCTATTTAAGTGTTGGAAAGGAGATAATCTTTTAGAAGAAACTTCCATTCCATTACTTATCTTCCTCTCAAAAACTTCTGTGGCATTTTAGTGAAGCTGTGTATTCGTCAGCTTCCCACCACGGTGAAAAAACTACCTGAGATGATCAACTTACACACAGGAAAGTTCTACTTTGCCTCCTGGTTTCAATTTATCATCCATTGGCTCTGTTGCTTTTTAACCCTTGTTAAGACAGCATATCATGAAGAGTAGTGCACCATGAAGCCAACCTACCCACCTCATGGCTACTAGAAGTCAAAAGAGAGAGGAGGGACCAAGCCTAAATATCCCCCACAAAGGCCTGCTCTCAATGACTGTGGTGGTTTTAAAGAAAATGGCCCCCATAGGGAGTGGCACTATCAGGAGGTGTGGCTTTGTTGGAGGAAGTGTGTCACTGTGGGAGCGGGCTTTGAGATCTCCTTTGCTCAAGCTTATGCTCAGTGTGGCATAGAGCTGCTTCTGCTGCCTGCGGATCAAGATGTAGAACTTTCAACTTCTTCTCCAGCACTGTGTCTGCCTGCACACTGCCATGATGATAATGGACTAAACCTCTGAAACTGTAAGCCAGCCCCAATTACATGTTTTCTTTTATAAGGGTTGCTGTGGTCGTGGTGTCTCTTCACAGCAATAGAAACCCTAACTAAGACAATGTCCCAACATTTTACTCCCAGGCCTTACCTGCCAAAGGTTTTACTATGTCCCAATAGCACCATTGGCTGGTGGTCACTTCTTCAATATACGAGCCTTTGGGGCATATTTAAGGTCCAAGCAAAACAAGCCACTAGCATTTCAGCATATCTACTTTTGATTTCCCTCTTTTATTTTTTCCCATTTTTTTTTGTGTGTGTGTGTGAATGTGTATGTATGCATGTGTGGCCACATGTGCGGCGGTATGTGTGCACATGTGTGTGTGCTTGCATACGGAGACCTGAGTGTGCTGGTTGGTTTTTGTCAACTTGACACAAACTTAGACATGTCTGGGGAAAGGAACCTCAATTGAGAAAAATGCCTCCACCGGATTGCATATAGCAAGTCTGTAGAGCATTTTCTTGATTAATGACTGATGTGGGAGGGCCCAGGGCACTGCAGGTGGTGCCATCCCTGGGCAGGTGGTCCATGGTGGTTTAAGAAAGCAGGTTGAACAAGCTAGCAGACAGCATTCCTCCAGGGTCTCTACTTAGTTTCTGCCTCCGCTTGCCTTGAGTTCCAGCTCTGACTTCTCTCGATGATGGTCTATAAAGCATAAGCCAAAATAAGCCCGTCCTACCCAAGTTGTTTCTGGTGGTGATGTTTACTACAGCAACAGAAAGTGGACTAGAACACCAAGGTTGAAGTTGGAAGTCATTCTTGATGACTCTTCCATCTTATTTGTTGAAACAGGGGTCCCTCGATCAAACCTTGAACCTACCATATAGCTAGTTTTACTTATCAGCTTGCTCTGGGGAGAGTCCCTGTCTGGGCTG
>CABHPP010131150.1:0-30399 GCA_902168425.1 Peromyscus attwateri
ATACACAGAACGTAAGGCATAAAATGTGCTATCTATAAAAATAACATGTAATTTGATAGCTTAAAATGATAAAAATGCGTGTGCAACAAGGCTGACATTATTTTATCTATTCTAGCTCAAGGTTGAAGAATACAAATTTGGTATGCATTCTTCAAGAAGGAAACACTCAGCAACCATTCTGGATTACTTTTTCTAAACAAAATCATTAAAAGAATTTTGTATTTTGGTTCACCATTAGCTATACCATTGAATGGCCAACATTAAATAAGATCAACAAATAACTTTTCATATTTTAAAGAACACAACCTAAATTAAAGAAATTGAAATCATTTATGGCAGACTTCATTGCTTACCTGTTAAGATACAAACAGGTAAGTCTAGAAAAAACTCCCCTCACACTACACACACATACACACACACACACACACACACACACACACACACACACACACACACTACTGCCAGGCACTGGTGGTGCATGCCTTTAATTCCAGCACTTGGGAGGCAGAGACCAGCCTGTGAGTTCGAGGCCAGCCTGGTCTACAGAGTGAGTTCCAGGACAGGCTCTAAAGCTACACAGAGAAATTCTGTCTTCTCGAAAAACAAAAAACAAAACAAAACAAAAACAAAAAACAAAACAAACAAATAGACAAACAAAAACTCTTTCCAAGGAGCCTACACTTCTAAGTCCCTTATGAACTCTTGTTAATTTTATCCAACAGGCAATAAATTCATTATAAACTACTATTCCAGAACTGAGCTTCCAGAATTCAACTGTAATAATAAGGTCTCGATATGGAGACCATATGTCCTTATATGAGACAGCTCATATAATTTGATCCCAAGAGTTATAATAATGGTAAGAAGTAGAGAAGGGAAATAAGAAGTATCAGTTTTCAGATTATTCAATGTTGCAAAAAATTTTGCTATTTAAAACTAGATAACCATAGCCTGTACTCAGATTTGATGGTCAGTATATGATCCACTATCAAATTTGTTAAAGTAAAAGCCTTTAAGTCTATTAAATATATTATATCTAAAATGAACATAGCAACATAACCATTATTCTGCCAATTTATTCTGAGTTTCATTTAATGACAAATCTGGGTCTACCTAGATGACTTCATTATATAGCATATAATAGCTGTTACAGTTACTCCTCTCAGTTTTCTTACAATATGGCAATTAGTTTGGCATTTTGAGGACACTGGTCACTGGCTCTGAATCTTTACTTATTTTAGGAGAGCAAAATAATGCTATTATGGACATGTAATTGTCCATTGAGTCTTCTACATCTATTTTCTGAGTTTCATAATACATCATCAAATCACACATATTTACAAATTTATGTGAGTCTTCACTTGATTACTGGATCACAGATCTATGAAAGGCAGCTCTTCATACATTGAAAGCTGAGTAGAAACACCCAGGCTTTCTTTTACATGCAAATTATTGAATCAAACAACATCAAATCCCCAGAAGAATTGTAGGGATTAATGTCATCATCACAGCTCATTCAATTCACCTGTTTCACTTTTGACAAGAACAGATGTGAATGCTGATTATAAAATTAGATTATCAAAGATATAACCGCATAGTGACTTCTATTGCAACTTCAGATCCAGATGTGGTTTCATTACTGGGTTAAATAATTACCACTCCTGGCAGCTGAAATGCTGCCGTATAGCTACAACATATTCCTTATATCCCTAAACTAAGAAAATACAAATAAGTCTAGGTTTAGCAAACACAGTCCAAAATAATGTTTCTTCTACAGGAATATACCACATATTCAGCTTGCTGTCATAGTCCAATCAACAGTGACATGCAATTCTTTTCATTTCACAATGATTTCATTTTATGCTTTGTATATAAGATGCATTGATTTTTGGTCAGGTGATAATGAATTATCAGCTACACTGATGCCTAAGAAGAAAGATGTGTTTTGGAGTTTGAAAATGGAACTCTGTAAAATTTGGAGCCCAGATATCTCTGTTAATTTCTTGGGGATCAAGAGAGTTGTTACATGTAATTGACCTACTATTAAAACACATTGTACCCTCTGGATTTCTTAAGATACAGGATGTAACATGCATCTCATTGGCATGCATTATTCTTGCCCATTTACTATGCTGAAAAGTTGCTATTTTTTTTAAGTGGGACCAAGTATATCTTTGCAAAAACATACCCATCTGCCATGGAAACTGTTCTGCAACTTGGAGCATGTCACACAACTGATCCAAATTTGTTAAGTGTCTCTGTCTCCGACACATTTGCCCATGGAAAATAATATCTGCATTAAAAATACATAAAGAAGAAACTTCTAGAACTTATCTTAGGCATGAGATTGATTATGTTTTGTTGGGTTTTATTGTTATTGTTGTCATCAGAAAATTAATGAATTGTTAGAATTGAAATAAAAAAATTATATAGATTTCCAATTAAAGAGACTTTGTTTACTCATCCATCTTATGAATAATTTATTATGAGGTAATGTTAACAGAAGAGGGATACATTGTAACGAAAGGACAAGGATGAGATGAGCAGTGGAACAGGACCATGCCCAATACTCAATCACTAAGACATTTATTCTCTTTTTTACTAAAGATTCATTAGGAAGCTTGAAATGAATGTTTCAAATGGAGGGATAAAACAATACAGTTTGGAGGTTGGGCATTATAGAAGTTCTTAGGTCACTAGAATAGTCTTAATTTCCTGAGAGTGATGTCTTTACAGAAAGGTGCAATCTGTTGCTGAAGAAGTTGCCATGAGAGACAGGTTTGGATTGTTCATAAAATTTGCCTTCGTGGATCAAATTAATAAAGATGATGCTCCAAGTTGTTTTGAGATTATAATTTAATTTCAACCTTTCTCCCTTTCTTTTTCTTCTTTCAGATCTTCCCATTTACTCCTTCATTTCTCCTTCAAATTAAGAGATTCCTTTTATACTAATTGCTATTCTATGTATATATATATATATATATATATATATATATATATATATTTCTAAATATAACATGTTCAATCCATCTAATGTTACTTGATGTATATTTTCAGGGCTAACCATGATTCTTAAATCTTAATCTAGCAATTACTTGTTGAAATAAATTCAAGTTTTCATGCAAAAAAAGAATATATATATTCCACATGTGTGATAGTATGTTAGTGGTTATAACAGCAAGACACTAATTTGATGATTTCAGATTGGGCCGTATATTTCATTTCTAAGTTAGAATATTTTCTTGAACATTTACAATATATTTATGTTTAACATTAGCGGGAGTTTTAGTAACATACACTATGATTATATTTAACCTTGATATTTTATCTGACCTCTGTGTTTTTAATTGTTTTAATCATATTGCCAATTTATTTTGCCTGTTCATACAAAGTAATATGTTTCTTAGTTGACCATTACAAGAACTTGCCAAAATTCAAATTGATCTTATCTTTACTCTTTTGTCCAGTGTTGTTGAGTAACTGCACATTTATGTATGATTGGCAGAGCACATGCCACACATGCATGTGGAGGTCACAGGATGCTTTGCAGAGTTGGTTCTCTTCTACCAGACACTGGTGTTGGGGAATCAAACTCATGCCATTCGATTTGTACAGAAAGTGGTTTTAATGACTCAATCAACTTGTTGACCTAAGTACTAACTTCCGATACATAAATGTCACAAAAGATGGCTACAATTGGAAGAAGGATCCTCATAACGAACACACCACTGCAATCTGAATTCATAGAATGTAAAGAGTATTTTTCACTATTTGTAATAGAGTTGAAAAAACATTTCCAGAAAACTGTTTCTTTGGTTTATGAATATTGCATTTGCCTTTATTTTATGTTTACAGCCTACATTTTATTAAGTAAAATTATTTTCCGTTTTATTTATGTGAGAAATAATTCTGTCATGAAAGTAATATCACTTGGAATATATTTCTACTATTGTTAATTCATTTCAAAGTCATGCACTAAAGGCTGATTAAAACTGAGCAAGTGGTATTATGTAAACAGACAAGTTTTATCCCCTGTAAGGCTGGTGATTTAATAAACACTTTTCATAATAAGTCAAGAGGACTACAGAACTATCACTTCACTGCAAATGAAACCAGAGAATCAATTCTTTACAGGGGAAAATGGCTAATGTGGAAATTGGATTCTGTGACAACTCATTGAACAAACAATCATGAGCAACCACAATAAAATGTAATTTCCTTTATCTCAGATTCTTTAAAGTTAGCAGTTAAACTGGATTCTCATATACGCCATTCTCTCCAGTTTATCTTTCAAGCAGATGATTTTATGTCCAAATATCTGTAGCAAGGATAATTCATGAGCTGAGATTTCAGGGGTGAAGGAAGCAAAGGAACAACGCACTGCAGTTTCTTTGCTTCAAAGTCATAACCGCACAAGGATTTTTTTTTTTAGTTTGTATGAGTTCCTGGAGCAGCAGGGAAGCATAATACAATCAAGGCAGCAGGGAACAGTTCTCTACAACTAGACCAAATTTACATTTGTCTGTTATGTAAATGATTTTTCAACATTTTCCTATTTGCCCATTTAAAATAATGTCAGAGAAAATTTCCAAACGTACTTAGGAAAACTGTTTCAATTTTTTTTCCTACAGTAAAAATATGTTTATCGCTAATATTTAGACAAGTTACTTATTTCTTTTGATAATAGCAACTTGATCAAATGCATTATCTTCTTTACTTTTATGTGACTTAGAGAATCAAATTTTGCAATATATGTATTTCATAACCCAAACTGCTTACCATTATAGTTTTGGGGGTTTGTCACCATTAAGTTTTTTTCCTAATTCTCTTTTATCAAAAATACATTTTTTAATACAATATATTCTGATTACTGTTTCCTCTCCCCCAATCCTCAGAGATCTTCCCCACATTTCCACCTATCCAAATCCACACCCTTTCGGCTCTCCTTAGAAAACAAGTAGGCATCTAAATAATAATAATAATAATAATAATAATAATAATAATAATAATAATATAAAATAAGAGAATATAACACAATAACAAGAAAACTGGAATAGGACAAGACAAACAAACAAACAAAAATAAGACAAAGAAAAAGCACAAGAAACACATATTCATCAGAGACAAACAGTTTCACACACACAGGAATTGCATAAAAGTACAAAATCAGAAGCCATAATATGTACTCAGAGACCATTAAGTATTTTTTAAAAAATGGCAACATTCAGGTCTGATTTCAAAACTCATTGATATTTTTCATTATTAAAAACCTTTAAATGAAATACTTAACATTTGCATATTCTGTCTGAGGTCCTTAACATCTTCCATGAATTCATGAAATACAGATTTCTTATCCCTGTAAGTTTTGAATTATTTTGGCCTGTTATTTTTCTCTTGTGTTATAAGTATAGTTGAATTCTGCTTCAAGTATGAAAAAATATTTCACCCTCCCTAAGAAGTTAAAGAGCAATTTAAAACTGATGCCTTTCTGTGTGTTCCATTTAATCATCAGCCTGACTGTGCACTCAATGAATGCAATATATTTTTATTCCTGAAACTCAGTTCACTTTATTGCAGCTGCAGAAATAGTCCGTCACTCAGTCAGTGCAATTAATAACAGATGGCAGGCACATAGTAAAAGTGTTCACGCCATTTATTTTCTTTAGTGCAGACTCTTGGGGCAGTTTGCTAGGATATAGGTTTCTCACTAGTAAGCAAGTTTCTATGGTATAGGTTGACATTCCCTTTTATTTCTTTTTTTCTAAATGTGTTTGTGAAATAAGAGTTCAATGTGGGAATTTCATCATTTCCATCAATGCTTCCTTTGGTGGCTCACCTTCTTTTCTGATTTCAACTTTGACCTCTGTAAGAACTCTTGAGACTCATGGATGCTCTAGCTCCATGTCTGTACTTAGGCTTTCAAAGTTGCCATTAAACATATGTGCTCTAGAATTTTTTTTCTACACACATAAAATTCATAGTCAAAAGCTACTTTCTTTAGAGCTCACACCTGTTCTTTCCCTCGACTTTTCCCTTGTACCTTTGAATCCTTTCCAGTACATTCTGTCCACAGATTGGAAGGTTTCAGTTTCTTGATAATACCCATTTACACAAAGTACCTAGTCTTACCCTCTTTCAGTGATTTGATTCATTTTCTGGAACTCAGTTTTTGAATGTTTTTGTTATCTGTTGAATCCTTCACTGGAGTGTGTGAGAATTTTCTATGGTAACTTGACTATTTAAGTGTCACATTCATTTCTAATAATGACTTAACATCTTCTAGTTAGGTAATTTTCTTACTTTCTTTGTATTCCTACACACACACACACACACACACACACACACACACCACATCCCCATGTGCATAGACAGAAACACATATACACACACATATATATATAGATAGATATACATATCCTTCCTCATTTTTTTTCTTCTCACATATCCAGTCCTTTCTGACTGCCTCAACTCATCAAGGCATATGCATTCTACTTTAATAGTTAATTCCAATACACCTTATCATTTCAAACTTCTTGAAGAAACTTGGTCACTATATTATGTTTGGTGATCTAGAATTTAGGAGAAATACCTAGAATTAAAATTCTTTGATAGGGTGTAAATTGCCTCTCAGGGCATTTTTTATGAGCACATTGATATTAAGACAATTATATTGGCTAAACTTTATTTCCACTTTTATAAATCAGTCATAATAATGAGCTTTTAGAAACCCTTTTAGAAACTGTACTGAAGTGATACAGACTTCAGGGTTTCTGTGGGAAGCAGATAAATACGCAAGGCAGATCACACAGGCAAATAAATATATTTTTAGAAGTTTTGAGTCTAAACATAAAAATTTATTTCAGTTCCTTATATTTGAAAATGATAAAATGACGTTTTGTCATATTTTTATAATTTCTTTTGATGAATCTTGTATCAGATGGATTTTGTGTTTAATACTTTGTTTTGTTTTATACTCGTGAATTTATTGATACATTGAGCTTGGTTAACTTTGTGTCGATTTAATTAGGCTAAAAATAAATGAGACTGCTATCACATGATTAGACATAAAAGTAAAATAGAGAGTATGTTGAAGAGTAAATCTTTCCATATCTTCCTAGTGAATTAGGGGTTAAGAGTGAGTGACTTCCTGCACACCCTTCCATTTTCTAATAATTGTTCGTGAGGTGGTAAAGAATTGTGAATTAGAACGGGAAACATTTAACTTCAGGAATAGCCCTGAATTTGGTTGATAATGATGATAGTAAAGAAAATAAGCCTGTAAATTAGATGCTATTAGGCAGTGTCTACATCACTGTGACAAAACATTTCTGAAAGTTGGTGTATGCATACGTATCCTGCTTGATATTTTCAGAAATTTTGGTACCTGATGAACTGATTCCACTACCATATGCCATAGCAAGGTGGAATATTATGGCTCTCGATGAGCATGGTAGTACTATGCGACTAAGCTCCTGGTGTTCAATACATAGAGACAGGCAGGGGATAAAGGCATGAGAACAAGACATGACATACCAAAGTTTCAAAGGCAAGCTCTCAGGGGCCTACTACATCTAAGTCGTTGTAGTGTCATGATCCAACCACCAATCAAAAGCCTACCAGCTTGCAACCACATTCATACATGAATGCAAATAAATAATATGCTGCAAATCTCAACAGAGCATGATACAAAATACAGCCTTCAGTTTGCAATATATATGCATATATATAATGAAAATAAATATTTTAGTTAAATGTTGTGTGGTGATATTTTGTTTGTATTCTAACAAATAAAGCTTGCCTGAAGATCAGAGTGCAGAGCTACACAACTAGTTAGGAATAGAGGCTAGGTGGTGGTGGCATACACGTTTAATCCCAGCACTAAGGAGGCAAAGGCAGATGGATCTATGTGAGTTCAAGGCACCCTTGGGCTATACAACACTGATCCAGTCTAAAAGGGAAACAGAGCCAGGTGGTGGAGGCACACACCTTTGATTCCAGCATTTGGAATCTCACTTCTTTAATCCCAGCACTAGGGAGGTGGAGACAGGAAGTGATATGGCTGAGCAAAGAGTGGAATAAAGGGCCTGAGAAGACAGGAGACCAGCTCCTTTTCAGGCTGAGAATTTGGTAGAGGTAGGAAGTCTTTCTAGTTCTGCTTCTCTGAAATTTCAGCTTTCACCCTGTCTGACTCTGGGTTTTTGTTATTAAGACCAATTAAGATTCGTGCTACATGTGGTCCACACGTAATCTGTGATATCAGCGCTAGGGAGGTTGGGACACAGATAGAACTATGATACAAGCCTGAGCTATATAGTACTGTCTGCAACAAAGGCAGTGTATTATAATACTGGAAAGAAGTTTAGGAGTATGATGTCATTCTAACACGTCTCTTAACCTGTCACAGGGCATTTTTTTTTACCATAACAAGATTATTATGATTTGGGAAATGTATATTTGGGAATAATACAATTAATGAGTCCTGATATACTCATGGATTGCAGAATTACTGAAGAAAAGTACTTTTGAGTTATATATTTTTTTCAGTGAATTATATTACCCGTTGCATAAAATTTTTAAATGTGCTAGCAATAGCTTTCAAGTCACAATTGAATATGTCAGAAATTTTTATGATAAAGTTTAAATATTTATTACATTACATTATAATTAAAATGTACTAAAATGTCTTTTAGTATCTAAAAGGCAGCAGCTTATATACAGAATTTTTAGTTAAAGTGTTATAATAAAGAATAGAAGATAATTGCTTCCTGATCATTAACTGTTTCCCATAACAGGATAATGTGCACAAATTGATACATAGGCAAGGCTTGCTTGGCTATGAAACAGTGAAGAAATTTTTCCCAATTATTTAAACTGATCTGCTTAATCAGTTATACAATTAAGGAACTGCAGACCCAATAATTCATATGATTTTGTGTGGTGTTCTATATTTTGGTGGAAAGTTGAACTTTACCAATTAAGCTCAATGTTATCTTTAGGAATGAAAGGCAATGATAGTATTAATGATACTATAATTGCTATTTTTATTTAAAATCATATTTGTTCTAATTCAAGACAACATAATTTTAATTAGGATCAACAAGATATTGTTTTAACTAATTATCTGAATTCTGGTGTATGGATTAAATTATGACACACATTAAAAGCCACAAAACACTGGTTTAAAATAAATAGGCAGTGGCTAATTTTCATTATTAACTGTTGTAAGATGTTATGACTATTCAATTTCCCTTCTTCTTAATCCCACTTATGATCATTTTTGCTGCAGGGATGTACTTTTTGGTATTCCCCAAACCCTCTATGACTTTGCTCTCTCCATGAGTGATATTTGTATCTGTGTTAAAAAAAAAATCCAGTGGACTGGCCTGTCCTAAATCCAGCAGACCATGGGAATGGTGGAGTCTTTGGCAAGGGTCTTGGAATTTTTTGTTCCTTATAATAAAATGTGAATATATCAAAAATGAATACCTTAGCCTAGTATGGTCCAAGTGTACATCTGTGATATTATTACTAGAACATCTGAGGCATTAAGATCAATATTGTGATGCCAGCCTGAGCTGTGTAGTACTATATTGTAGTATTACATTGACATACAATTTAAAGTTATGAAGGCCCAGTAAATGTGTCTTAACCTGGTCCTTTTCATACAGTGTGGAAACACTTCTGAACATTTTTGCTTCCCATCTCAACCCACTTTATGATAGGAATCTGAATGCTGAAGTTCCTTTCTATAGAATATTAGACTTTTTGTATCTTCTGAATTTTTGCTTTCTCCGAATACTCACAAGTATTTGTTATACATATTTATTCTTGGATTCCCCTGAATCTGTATCATTCTCATATATATCACTGAGATTAAACATGGAACCCACGTGTAAAATAAAGAAGAAACACGCTGAATTACAAGACTGTAAACATTGACTCTTGAGAGCCCACATCTATGCTCTTGGAGTTTTCTTTTTCCTGAATTTGGCTAACACTGTTTCCTTAATTATTTGCACAAACGTTAATTTTTAATAAATGCTATAAATATCAGTAAAATAAGTATTAGCTGCAGGATTGTCAAGATATAAATAATATACTCACACATACATATATATATAATATATATATACACACATATATATCCTCTAGCTAATACATATGTACATATATATATATACATATATATTACTTAACATATATATGTACAATGTGTACAGAGTTAATTTAGTTTTTGTTTTATAGTGTCATAAAAATCTTTATGTCATAGTTTTGATGTTTCTTTTCTTCCTTAGCATAATAATTCAAAATATTAATTTTAACACTGCTTGGGATTCTCTAGATAATATTGTCCATTCTAGTTAAAATTTCATTCAAAGTATTATTATTATTATTATTATTATTATTACTACTATTATTATTTTCAATTTAAAATTTTTTCTTTCCTTTTACATACCAACCCCTGTTCTGCCTTTATGTAAGTTAGTTTTGTCGTTTTTTTTTTTTTTTGAGAATCCATTCATGTGTACAATATACAATGAAGTAAGTATGATAATATCTACCCTTGTTTCCACCTCATATACCTCATCAGGGTTCACTACTTATTATTATTATTATTATTATTATTATTATTATTATTATTACTGAATCAATAAGTTCTTTGTCATCAGTGGAGTGTGGAAAATCTACCATTCACTGTATGCAGTAAAGAACGTTTCTCTATTCCCCAGCTAGCACTTCCTGTCCACTGTCCCTCATAATGGAGTAGATCCTGGAGATCGTCTACCTCAGATATTCTGGGTTGACTTGTGGGTATGTTTTACACAGGGAATCAGAACAGTTCAGGCAGGCAGAGCTCTCTGGTTTGTTCGTTTGTTTGTTTGGTTTTTTTGTTTTTTGTTTTTTGTTTGTTTGTTTGTTTGTTTGTTTTTGGAGCTGAGGATCAAACCCAGTGTCTTGTGTCTTGTGTTTGCTAGGCAAGTGCTCTACCACTGAGCTAAATCCCCAACCCAGGCATAGCTCTCTTATTTCAAATCAATCCTCCCTTCGTGGTGCTCTTACATTCCTGCTGCTTCCTCTTCCATGATGTTCCATAAACTTTGGTGGTGGGTGACATTAATATAGGACTGAGCGTTCAATTACAGATTTTCAGCAATTTGGCCAGTTACACATACCTCCAATGATTGCAATCCAGTGCAAAAAGAAACATCCCTCACAAAAGTTCAGAGCAGTCTCTGGCTGCAAATGTTATGATTATTTTGATTTTTAAAAATCAACTTACATCACTACAGCAAAAACACATGAGATGCCTGTAAAGTGAAATAATGTTTATTTGTATTGACAGTATCAGTACTGCCATTCCGTCATAGATTTGGCTATTTTTGTGAGTCAATAATTAAACCTTGTGTGGCAATGACTCTATTAGCTGCTTAAGACATAAGACAGGAAGCACAGAGAACAAGGAGGATGATGCTGTTCAAAGTCCCATTTAAGGGAATGTGCTTAGTAACATGAGGCTTCCTGTCCCCATGCTGCGCAGCGGATTAGCATCTCTTGAGTTGCAGGCATCCTTTTTATAGTCTAGTATGCATTGCTTAAAAGATATTGTGTCCACAAATACTGTGATTCCTGTATTTCTTTTATTTTGATACTATATTGAAAATAATCATTGCTTGATTTAAAGCCATAAAATTTGTTAGCCTATACACTTGCTTTTATGTTACATACTTTTTTATCTAAATTTAGACAAATGACAAATTGGGAGTTAGGTTTTTTGTTTGTTTGTTTGTTTGTTTTCCGAGACAGGCTTTTACTGTGTAGCTTTGTGCCTTTCCTGGAACTCACTCTGTAGTCCAGGTTGGCCTTGAACTCACAGAGATCTGCCTGCCTCTTCCACCACCCCACCACCACCCTCCCACCCCCCCACCCCACCCCCAAGTGCTGGGATTAAAGGCATGTGCCACCACTGCTTGGCCTGGAGTTAGTTTTAATGGATACTAAAGATAAATAGGACGTCTGCATTGGCTGGTTTAAAATATCCATTTTTATTAGTTTTGTAGAAAATTCTATTAGTCCCTATATAATTATGATGACAAATGAACAAAAAAAAAATGAACAGAAAAGATATTATTTCCTAACACTGACTTCTAGACTCAATTCCATTTTAGTATTATATTTGTAGACCACCATCACATAGTATAAGATGATAGCTCTTCTGGATTAATTTTGAAATCTGAAAGTTTGGGTAATTAAAATATTTATTCTTTTAAAAATGCTTGATTCTTCTGTGTTCCTGGTATGTCATAGGAGTTCAATCGTTTAATAAATACATAAACAATAGAAATTTTGTGATGGTGGCATTGACTTTATAAAACAGTTTGGCTATTGGCAACTAATAGTAAACATGTCATTTCTTTCAACAATGTTTTTGAAATTTTTTCACAAATCCTATATCTTTAAAAAAAAACTGTTATTTTTCATTAAAGTACGTGTTTGCTCCTGATTTACAGTAGTCTCTTAGAAACTGATGAGTGAACTTTTATTCAAAATATTTAGGGCGGTAAATCAGAATTTTTGAATTTTAGAAAAGAGTTTTGCTATGCATTTTGAAATGTCCATATGGTCTATGTTATGTAATTTAATAATGTGACATGCTTGTTTGGATGCTTTATAAATAAAATTCAGTATACTTCCTTCTGAAAAAACATGGCCTTAAGATATTCATTTTATATTTTGTTGCACTATAATTGATACATTTTGGCTATATGCTGTGACTGCATTTGTATTTTTATTCATATATACACGGTTCTTAAAATCTCTTCACTGAAAGTAAATTACCCTCCTGTATCAATTCTGTACCAAAGACAGGTTTTTTCCCTTCTTATACTATATTACTGACCCATTGTTCTCATTATAACACTGCTATTTTGTATATATGAAATAATTTAAGAAAATTAGTCATCATCGTGAAGGACATCTTTTGAATTGACTAAAAGCGTGCAATTTCTCTGTGAAGATTCACATTTAAAAGCAAAATTGCCAAGTCTTGTTTTAGAGTAGTTGAAAAAGATTTTCTTCCTCTGCTAGGACTCATATTTTGAATCCAATAACTAAAGATGAATTGCTATGGTTGTATTTATGTCACATATGTGGTTAGCCCCTAAACAGTGTATAAAATATTCAAGGTTTTACAATAGTGTATTACTGTCTAACTTCTCAGCTAAGGTTTATAAATAGCTTGTCGTGGCATTGTGTACATTGTAATATAAATGAGTACTGGGTACAATCTAAGACTCTTAGCATAACTGATCATTAATGCTCAAGAATGTTTTATGCTAGAAAGCATAAAAAAATTGACTATCATTGAATGAAAAACAGAAACATGATTATACCCAGAAAATAAAAGCAGTAAATGGTTCATTTGCTCTCTTTCCATTTGCAGAATTGTAATAAAAGTGCCAAGTAGATTGATATTTAGGCAAACATCACATTGCAATAAAGTTGAGATTTCTAGGGGAGATGCATTAATAGAGAACATTCTTCTCTGAATTTGCTTTTCTAGTTTAGTTTCAAGAGTAGTTGGCTGTTTTAATTTCTGTTATAGATACTCATTTAGCCCATGATTCGGAAAGAACTCTCTTTTTTATAATATGGACTTGGAAAGTCCTAAGTTATTTCATTTCACTAGGCTCTCTTATATTTTAACCTTAATATTTTTTAAAAAATCACATTTAAAAGAAACTATAATACTGTATGTCTTACAAAGGAATGAATGTCTTCCCATTCACATGATATTAAGCTGTTGTAGCAGCAGCTGCATCGGGTTTAGCCGAACATATGGTGTTGATTTTTCCCCTTTTTAATGAAAATCTGAATTATAAATCTTGCTACAAACTGATGTGTTTAGCAAGACTAAAACATATATCCTTTGATATTTTAAAATGTCACATTGTTTTCCTCTGGGCAAAAAAGGTGACAGAATCATGAAAGGATGTTAGAGGAGGACTGAGAGAAACAGGTTCAGAAAGAGCCAGAAGCTTACAGTCATGAGTCCGTAAGATTAGTGTTAGAAAACCACAAGCCAGCTTCATGGGTTTCTTTAATGAAGTTGCGATTTTAGATTTTATCTACAAATTTAAAAGCAATACAAATGTATTTTGTGGTTTAATGTTTTTGATTGATTGGGAGAGATATTATTGAAGACACAGAACTGGTTACTATTTCAGAATCTGTGAGAATTCTACTTGAACATGCTTCAAACTTTAATGTAACACGAATTTTAAAAGGTCTTATTAATAAAAACAAACTTGGAGCCAGGTATTGGGATGAGTGCTGAAAGATCAGAGAAACAGAACTAGCCACACCTACCTCACCTTACCAATTCCTCGTCTGATCCTGTTTCCTCAGACTGGAAGCCTCTGAGTCCTCATCTGGAATGAATCTCAGCTGAACTGCTGCTAAAAGTCTAAAAGCTTAATCAGCTCTAGTTCCTGGTTTTCACGCTTTATATACCTTCCTGCTTTCTGCCATCACTTCCTGGGATTAAAGGTGTGAGTCCCCATGCCTGGCTGTTTCCAGTATGGCTTTGAACTCACAAAGATCTGGATGGATCTCTGCCTCCCAAGTGATAGGATTAAAGGTGTTTATGTGCCACCATTTTCTGTCTTCTGTGTCTATCTAGTGGCTGTTCTATCCTCTGACCCCAGATAAGTTTATTAGGATGTACAGTATATTGGGGGACATAATATATCACCACACTTTAATATAAGTTAATGAAATGTTGTACTAATTAATTAAAATGAAAAAAACTATAGCAGCCCCCAATGATTGCTCCATAGAATGTCTCTGAGATACTTTTCTTTCTTTATTATCAATGTTTATTTTTATATTTTTATGACATTTACTCATTCTATGAGATACTCTTATTGGGGGATTTATTAAGGCAACTCCAAGTAGTTAAAAGGGAGGTTTATTTTGGGGTAACTCACAGCAAGTAAAGGGATTGGTTAAAGGATCCAGAAAAGGTGAAGTGCAGTCCAGCAGTATTCTCTGGAAACTCTGCTCAGTCTACCGTCCAGCATCCAGGATCACCAGGAACCAAGAGAGCTGGCACATCTGGATCTCGGGTCTTAAGGGCTCCTATCTCTGCCCCACCTAAGAGGCAGGTCATAGGTATGTGTGACAGTTACTGAAGGCTCACTAGGAGTGGTACTTCTAAGTCAAAGCTGGAACAGCTGTCCACTACATACTCTCTAAGTCTATGTGATCAAAATGTTTCCTTTCATAAAAATAATAATAATAATAATGATGATGATAATAAGACACTGACTTTTGCATACTGGAGATTAAATCAGGGCCTTCCACAGGCTCATGAAACTATCAACTTCTGAGCTATGTTCTGAGCCCCAGAAGAAATTATCTTACTAAAATATTTTAAGACATTTTCAGGATCTCTATTTTTGTATGTTATACACTTAATTTAAATAAACATATTAAGCTATTTTTATCAGAAATATGTTTTCTCATAATAAAACTTATAAGAAAAAGCTTTATTCATCGTTCAGCTTTATTTCAATGTGTGTGTGTTATGTACCTGTGTGTATGTGCTTGTGCAGGACACATAAGTGTGCAGGTATGTGTGCATGCATATGCATATGTGTGTGGCAGTCCAGTTGGGTTTGGGATATTTAATTTCTCTTTACTGTATTGTTTGTGGAGTGGGTCTGTCCCTGAACGTGAAGGTCAACTATTCCTCTAGGCTGTCTGGACAAGAAATTATAGAGACCTGCCCGTCTCTCTTTCCTCCCTGTCCAGATAGCCGATGTGTGATGCTCCACCTGATTCTACAAGTGGATCCTGATATTATGAACTCACATAATCATGTTAGAACAGCAAGCACTCTGCCAGTTAAGCTAGTCACCCTGTTTCCCCCAGCTGGGTTAAGCTTTTTCTATCCAATAATGTGTATTTTAAAGCGTAATAGGATTTCCTTATTTGCAGGTGCCTGACTAAACATGTGATAAGTTCATCTTTTAATTCAATGACATTTATAGTAGTGTGATACAAAGCATAAAATTATAAATATCTTTAATATAGTAATACACTTTATTGAAGTATACATATTGTGTTATATTTTATTAAGGTCAACCTGTATATCTCCTAAAAATTCATCATTTTAAAGGCCAAAATTTCAACATCCATTCTCACGTTTTGTTTTCTTATCTAGTAATGCTACTATTAACATAGCAGAATTGTGTTTTGTTTGTATCTGTAACTTATTAATAAACAATTCTCTTGCTCCCTCTCCACTACCAATCTAACCTCTGGTAAACACTGTCATCAAAATTTTCTATCCTATGAGATGAGATTTTTTGACACATAAAACAAGTAGAACTCAACTTTTCTGCATGGCTTTCTTCACTTTACACAATTATCTCCAGTTTCAGCCATGAATCTGCCTCACCCTCACCTACCTGAGTATCAAAATTGTTATACTTATATTTCAGCTCTTAAAACTATTTGCATTGTCATCAATTTTATTGTATTAAACTTCAGTCTGTCTCATATAAGATACCTACAGATCAAGGATTTGAACCTGACCATTCTTTTAAGAAAAACCTTAGTAGATTTGACAGTTGAATTGGGAATGATTGAGATCAGCATATTTTGCTTTCATGATAACCTTTCCTTGCTCTTGTTCTGGCATTTTTCTTTCTCTTTACTCAGAACGAGCATCCTCAGTTTCACCAGAGCCATGTCTTCATATGCCATAAAAAAGTTTCCTATTCTTTCTTAAGTGTTTTAAAGCATATATGTTTGACATCCTGGATGTGATTTGACCATTCACTACATGTAACACAAATTATGTAGTTGGAATATCACTAAAAAATAAATAAGAGATGATAAAAGAAAAATGGATGTTAAAACCCCTAATATTTCTTATGGAGAATGATATTTTTATTTGTAATAGGCCATACTAAAGCTGGGTGATTTTGTTGTGTTCCTTTAATCCTAGCACTTGGGAGACAGAGTCATCAGGATCTTTGAATTCTGGGACAACATGGTCTCTAGAACAAGCTGCAGGACAGCCAGGGCTGCAAAGAGAAATACTGTCTCGAAACCAAAACAAAACAAACATACAGAAAAGAAACACATTAAACCAACTGTTATAGATTGTGAAATATTAATAGATATTTACTAATTAAAATTATCATACTAAGAAATAGGCAGGATCCTCTCATCAATGTCATAATCACTACCTTAATGTAAATTATTTTACAACTAAATCACTTAATTTATAATTTCATGTAGATCAGTATAATAATATTAAACAATCCTAGTAGATGCAACAGTTAAAAATAAATTTGAAATAAAATTGTCAATAAGCTGACAATGGCAAAAACTGAGTTGTTTACAATATAAGAAACCTACTTATTACCTCCTTCCTCAGTTTTAAATTCAAGTTATCCAATAAAAAACGTGCCTTAAAGTCATTATTTTAGTCCCTATTTTATGTACATCTCCAAGGAATATGAGTTTCATAACCTATAAATTAGGTGCTTTGATGCCCTTACAAATTTTAGGCATAATGTATTTGGGGATTTTTAAATGTAATGATCTGTAATGAATGAATAATCTTTTCTTGTTGTTTTTCTGTCTTTCATCTTTGCGCATCACTCTATTTATGCCTAGTATTAGGTTGAAATTGGTCACATTTAGATAATATATCTCTGAAATCAGAGACTGAGTAAAGTCTTGGAATGTTTGCCTTTAAACAACTTTGTGCTGAAAAACTTGCTGGCGTGTTACATTTCCACTGAATTTATACTGAATTTGACATGATGGTCTAATACATGCTAGTAGATACTCTTTTTTGTATACATTCAGTATGTCTTTGCATGTACCGCAGAAATACTACATAGTGAAATAGTCTATGAATTTATGCTTCAGTGTTAAAATTTCCTTACATTATCACTAATATTTATTTTATAAATTGGTTTGTTAAAAATAATTAAGCTATCTCTGGTGAGATGTTGGATTAATGGTTTCCTCTGGGTGACTCAATGAATGAGAGAAGCTAACGTTTTAAGAAGCACGATTATTCTCCAGTGAGAAAGAGATGAGTTTTGAGTGTCAAGAATAAGGGGAAGAACAGCTAATGAAAGATAGAAGAACAGAAAGGACGCACAGAGAAATATAAGGAAATGAATTTTGATCCAGTCTTTGGGCTCCAAAAGGAGAACAATACTATAATTTCACAGCTCTAGGCGAAGCCAGGCAGTCTTTGTGAAGGGAGAGTGGCAGATGTAGTCACATAAGAAGCACATGATTCTCACAAGCTTTGAATGCAGTGCAGGGATGTGGCATGACAGTGACCCTGAAATTGGGAATGAGACAATGGAATACTTTCTGTATTATCACTTAATGGACTCCTTAAAGTTTTGGCTGCATTAAAACAAGAAAATTAAAAGGAATAAAAATTGAAGAGAAAATATATTACCATTGTTGAGAGATATGTGTCTATACATAAAATACTCTAAGGAATCTTTCAGTGGGAAAAAAGTCTCTTAGAACTAATAATGAATTTTAATAATGTAGAATAAATAAATCCACATACAAAACCTCTAAATTACATAAATAAGAAATCCAACAACATACCAAGAAAGAATATGAGCATAATACCTCTTACAACAAGTTGAAGACAAAGCAAAAATAGAACAAATAAAAAAGCATAAAATGGATAATTAACCTAAAGAACTGACTCAGTGGTTAAGAGAGCGGAGCAGATGACATGTCCTGAGTAAATTTGTATTGCTGACAAGGACTCTGATGTCTCAGATCAATGAGATCGTTAAAGCCTTCCTCCTGTATGGCTTAGGGAACTGGTAAATACTTCACGTGGTCAGTGTGCAAATATTGCCTATTGAGACTAGCCAACCTTCCCCCTGGGCTGTACATAGTAAATGCGCTGAGGCTTCAGGTTGTGTCTTAGTAGGCGCACCACCATTAGAACCTGGAAAGCCCACTTGATCCAGCTCTCCCATACTTGTTCCTGTGTAACTGATCTTCCTTGTTTCCATCACTGTCTCGCTAGGTTTTTAGACCCAAACCATGCAGGCTATGGATTGTAAGAGTATGAGCCATACAAGAGTGAATACCCAGTTTCAGTTCTTAAAACCTTTGGCTGATAAAGCCTAGCATGGCCATGAAATAGTACATTCCAAATGCTAGGATGTGGAGAGAGGTAGATACTGAGGACTTGCTGCTCAACCCACCTAGACAGAACAGTAGTCTCCTTTCTATGATACAATATTATGAAATTATCTCTCTCTTTTTTTTAAAGAACATAGCAATGTTCTTTTTTTTTTAAGATTTATTTATTTATTATGTATACAGTGTTCTGTGTGTATGTATGCTTGCAGGCCAGAAGAGGGCACCAGATCTCATTACAGATGGTTGTGAGCCACCATGTAGTTGCTGAGAATTGAACTCAGGACCTCTAGAAGAGCAGCCAATGCTCTTAACCTCTGAGCCATCTCTCCAGCCTGAAATTATCTCTTATGTTCTAAGAGATTGCAACTTTTGCAGAACCTTACAGCCATAGTTCATAATACACCTTAAGGTTACTTAAGACTTAAGAGTGCTCTCCTGCTGTGTACTCAGCCTGTTTGTTTAAGCTACTTTTTAGATTACAAAGTAACAGTCAAATTTACTGGCTTTGGACTTCCACTGTGACCAAGTTTTGCAACCTAAGCTAATGCACAGCTATTATCTTAAATTATGTACTCCCGTGCCCTGACCCAGACAATGCATGTCTATCATTTGCTGAAATCATTGAATTAAAAAGGTTGAAAGCAATCTTCTATAATTTTGCATCACAAATGTTAAACACAACATTTGGATATTGATTTGATAAACAATGATGTCTGTAAAACTATGTTATCTGGGTTAGTTGGGGTCAGGTGGAGTCAGTATAGTCTGTTGTAAAAGTCTGTTAAAGAATTCTGTAAAGTATCCCTCATTCCTTTCCATTCAATGAGTTCTATGCTGATTAGTATAGACAGTGAAACTCTTTGTTAGAGAAAAGACAACACACACACACACACACACACACACACACACACACACACGAACACGCACACACACACACACACACACACAGAAACAAACACAGACAAGATAGAGTTACAAGGCAGCCTTCTTCTTCAGATAGGAAGTTAGGAGAGAAGAAAATGGACTCCAAGGGGGAGTCCTTTTATTTCTTTCTTTAATGAGACACTACTATATAACTGGTAACTCAGAATTAATCACTGATGTATTTAATCTGCATATTCTATGTTCAATGAGATACCCTCTCTCATGTTAAAAATCCATATTGGGGGGACAGTAGAACTATTCTGGTCTCTTGACTTATGCACATTGCCGCATCCATATACCTACATATGTAGGTGTACACATTTGAAGGCACACCACACACACACACACACACACACACACACACACACACAAGAAAAAAACTGTTATCAAAAATTTTCTATGAATCAAATGTAATCCACACTAAAACTACAATGAAATTCTTCACAAAAATATAAAACATGATTTGTGCTAATCCCAAATCAATCTGATTAGAAGAACCATGATATAGGTATCAAAGTACCAGAATTTAGTAATCTGATTATCATGTTGGTAGTACAGGAACTGACCAAAAGGCCATTGAAGTAGAACAGAGATCCAAGAAATGAGCTCATCTAGGTACAGTCACCAGAACTTTATCAAAACCTATCTTAAAGAAAAATAATTTATTCAATAAACTACCATGGTAAAACTCCATATATACATGTAAGAGGGTGATATTAGTCAAGTACCTCTTGTTCTGGACATAAATCAATATACTAGCATTCAGGAAGCTGTTGAAAGCACTCTGACACCAGACATTAGAAGTCATCTTTTGAATTATTGGTCAGAGTTGTCCAAGGGACTCTTTAGTATAATTATTGTCCTTGGTCGCCATTAAGAGGTAGTATAAGGCCCTATTGAAGAGGCCACTCTGTACTTCAGACAGTGGGGGCCAGAGACATCTGAGCTGTAACTGACAAGAAAGCCTCTTTCCTAAGGACTTGCTTTTATGAAACTGGAAGGTGTCAAGCATACTTGTAAAGGAAAGAAACAACCAAAAGTTCTACCCATATATCATGATGTCTACGCTCCACACAGACCAACAGTGTATTAGAACCACAAGGGTACATTAGTGGCACACATACTTTTTTCAGTAAACAATAGCTCCTAATTTGGTCTTTAGACCTGCATAAGAGGGAGATCATGCCTAGCACTGGAAACCTAGTCAGTTGCCAAGGGGCAGTAAAGACAAGGATCTTGCAGGGAAAATGTAAAGCCATCATTTTACAAAGCTAGGCTGATCCATAACTACATCCTAAATATTTGTTCATATTCCCACAGATAATTGTAGTCTTCACCCTGCATCAAGAAATCTTCCCTTTGCAACAATTAGAGACCATTACAAAAAACTACAGCCAATCAAAATTCAGAGTTGTGAATTCCAGTCCAAGTGGATACATCTATAATACAACTCTTAGACCTAATGCTCAGGGATTAATAGAAAAGAGGGGATGAAAACATTGTAAGAGTCAGAGGAACAGAGGGTTTGTGTGACATTTTGATTTAAAGAAATATCAGAAGCTGCACTCACGAAGTCTCACCAACTTAACTGCATAAACATGAGTTGAATAAGGAGAACAATAGACATGCTAGCTGGAACTGATGAAACCTCAGGAGGCTACAACCCAATACAAAAACTACAAGCCACCAAAGAATTCTCAGTAGTAGAAACAGTCTTCCCAGTACAAAAACTACAAGCCACCAAAGAATTCTCAGTAGTAGAAACAGTCTTCCCAATACAAAAACCACAAGCCACCAAAGAATTCTCAGTAGTAGAAACAGTCTTCCCAAGGGAAAAGCACACCAATTAATTGTCCAATACCAAATGATGAGCCTTGAAAACATTATGACATTATACAGACTGAACAAGATTGTCTATGTAATTGAATTTCAAAAAACTAAATAAATAAGCTATCCCATTTAGGGCTGAGTAGCCCAAAGTCTCTCATTCTCTGCACCTTGTCAAATTATAAATCTATATATTTATAGATTTTTTATGTGTTATTTGCCATATGATGCTAGATGAATCTTCTCTGATAAGGATTGAGCTTTGTACTGATCTATGGTTATGACTATATGTCATCAACAGTATTTTTCAATAGCCCATAAACATAACACACTGTTGCCAACATTTTGTGGTTACCCTACAAAACTAAGACCCCATTCCTGAAGATATCATATAGTTGCTTCATCAAACATGGAGAAGTTGAAGTGGTACTGAATAGAAGCTTTACTCTTCCTGACTAGAGTTCATATTGCTGGTGGGTTCTATACTGTATGGTAACTATATGTTTGTGGGATCTATAGGACACCTTTGGCAATTGACTCTAAATTATGTGACCTATCCTTGATATCAGGGCTGTTATTTGGTAATATATTATTTGTGGTTGGGGCATTGTCTCCATTGTTCTATATAACCCTCCACAACTTGGCAGTAAGTCTTTCATGCTGAAACACCATTTACTTAAAGCATCATACTTGAAGAAATCAGCCTCTACCTTACCAGATGCTTTGCTCTACTGACTAGCATTCAAGGTGTTGGAAAGAAGTGCATGCTAAAAAAGGAGAAATGTAATTGTTAGTATTATCCTTTGTCAAATTATGAAACTTACAACAGGTAAGTTTATTATTTTTATTTTTATGTGCTATGGGCAATACCTTTTCTTATCATGTCTATTTGGTTTTCTTCATGCCTGTTACATCTTTATAAGCATCTCTTTCTTTAAGTTTGGAAGATTTTAAAAGTTATTTTGTTAAAATGTTTCTGTGCCTTTGACCTGGGTTTCATCTCCTTCATCTATATCTGTTATTGATATGTTTGGTCTTTACTTAGTGTCTCCAAATTTCTGAATGCTTTGTGACTGGACATTTTTATATTTAACATTTTTCTTGACTGAGTTATCCATTTATTCTACCTGATCTTTAAGACCTGAAATTTTTTCTACATTATTCAATCATATTTTCTTCTGAACTTTTGTTTTTCACTTCCTAAGTTTTTCATTTTGAGTTTTATTTCTTTTGACTTTTCTTTTGGAAAAGTCTCTGTTAAATTCTATTTTTATATATTGAATTATTGTTTTCATCATATTCATCTTTTGGTGTTTTCATATCCTTCACTGAGGCATTGGTTCATGTCCTCTTTACTTCTTTGAACATATACAAAATTTCTATTTTTGGATTCCTTGTATTGTATTTTAACTAAATTGCTTTAATAAAAGCATGACAATATGGGAGCTTATTTCTGGAGGAGGTATATTTTATTGGTTTTTCAAATTTTATCCCTGGAATCTAGGATCTGGATTTATGACATTTGTAGTGCTTTTTGGCATGGATAATGGAAATTCCCTTTGTTGGCTGTGTGGTTTGTTTTTTGCGTGGTTATACCTCAAGCTCACTGGCTGTGCACCAAAAGATTGAAATTTAATTTTCTGTCTGGGGGCCGCTCTATGTTTATGGTTTCAGATGCTGACTGGTCCCATATCTGAAGTCCTTGATAGAATTCTGAGTTCATATTCTCCAATATGTACAGTGTGTGACAGACTAGTATTGAGGGAAACGATATAGCTCAACAAACAGCAGCAGAAGTAAACCCAGTGGTCCCCTGGGTCTGGCTGCAGATGACCGCAAGTCTAAAGAGAATGAACATCAGTTTGGAGGGGGGGCTTAGTTGCCGTTATTGGAGCTATCCTAGATAGATCAGAATGGCAAGGAGAAGGAAATACAGGTAGTCTACTTTGATCCCTTCCAAGTACTTCAGCAGTGGGTACCTGGAAAAGAGGTGGTCTCATTCTGTGCTGTTTCACAAGTGATTGGAAGTAGGCTAATAGAATTGGCTCAGGAGGGCATTTGAGGAAGAACTAAAGGAACTCTGCATTTATGTCATATGTGGTGGGAAGAAACAAGGGGATGGAGATGCACTCGGATGTCTGGGTAGTTGAGATATCAGCAGCAAGTTTAGGAGTTCCATAGGGAAACCAGAATGGAGGAGTAAAAGGAGGTCACTGAAACCCTTCCTGAATCCCTTCAAGTGTGGTAGTTGTGCATTGTCCAGAGGAGAATGGGTCTGTGGTTAGTGGGGAGTCCCAACGGGATACATAGGAAGTTGTTAATGCAAAGGGTAGTGGTTAATGCAAAGACTGAGACTCAAATCTCCACAGTGTTGAGAATAAACGACTTGAGAGATCAACCATAGATAGGCCACCTATTTCACTTCCTATAACCACATACCCCCTCAAGGTTCAGGGAGCGTCATGGAAGAGATGACAGAAAACAACTACAAAAGGAACAAACCATAAAAGCCAGAAAACATGGTAATCACATGCTGTGACTTACATGAATTATCAGCAAGTACAGTTATCCAAACAGTACACCCTCAATATGAAGAGAGTTAAAAAATCCAGTGAATAAGGGAGAGGCTCAAACTATTGCAATGAAAGGCTGTTTGAAACGTTTGAAATCACTTTTCTTTGGGGAGGTGGTTGAAATGTGTAGATTTGCCATATACCACTGCATGTCTCACACTCATGTTCACATTGATGGAGTAATTAGAATCAGTGGGGTATGGGATAAATGACATGAAGTTGGAAGGGACATACGTTGAAAGCTATGTGGGGTGGGGGTGGTAGTAAGGTCAATATATGTTATATAGGATTCCCTGAGTTTGGCCTAATGTTTGCCTGTGGGTCTCTGCATCTGTTTCCACCAGTTGCTGGGTGAATCCTCTCTGATGACTGTTGGCCTAGGCACTAAGCAATGAGTATAGTAGAATCCTATTAGGCATCATTACACTGACATGTTTCCCATCTACTGACATTTGGTTCTATCCTAGGTCCATGGGCCATCCAGCCTCTGGGTCATGGCCTTCAGGCAAGAGTGGGCTCAGTCTCATGGCATGGGTCTCAGTCTGGACCAGTCATTGATTGGCCACTCCCACAATCTCTGTGCTACCCATACCCTAGTGCATTCCATAGGCAGGACAGACTGTAGGTCGAAAGTCATGTGGCTGGCTTGGTGTCCCAATCCCTCCACTCTAAGTCTTGCCTGGTCACAGAAGATGGCTAGTTCAGGCTACATATAGTTTTTTACTAAGAGCCTAATTTGGTGTCATCCTTGTAGATTCTTGGGAATTTCAACCCAACCTTGAAATGAGCCCCTTTCCAGTTGACTCTTTGCTGCTGAAGAGAAGGAGAGAGGATTGTAGGAGCCAGGGGTGGGAGGTCAAGGACATCACAAGAAAACCCACAGAATCACCTCACCTGGACTCACAGAAGTTCATAGAGACTAAATGAACAACCAGAGAGCCTGCATGGAACTGACGTAGGCCCTCTGCATATATGTGATGGTTTTGTCGCTTTGTCTTCATGTGGGACTCCCAACCATGGGGTCAGGAACTTTGTTTGCTGTTTTTTGTGAATCTAATCCTCATACTGGGTTACCTTGCCCAGCCTTAGTACAACTTGATATGCCATGTTTTGATAATATCCATGGGAGGCTGCCCTTTTCTGAATAGAAACAGAGGAGTGGATATGAGGTTGAGGGAGAGAAGTGGTGGGGAGGGACTGGCAGGAGAGGAGAGAGGGGAAGTGTAGTCACTCTATTAGATAGATAGATAGATAGATAGATAGATAGATAGATAGATAGATAGATATAGATAGATAGGGGAAAATATAGCTTTCAATAAATATTGTTCTATAACAAAAATATACTTATATACATGTGTGAAGTTTACATGGAATAAATAAAATAATTAAAAATTGGAATGACTTGAATGAATACTTTGTTAGACATAAAATAAAAATTAACTATATATAAAAAGTAATTTCTGAGGCTATAATCATCATATCTCATTTAGAATTGTCACCATTAGAGAGACAAAAATAATAATATTGAGGAGCATGTAGATAAATAACTCTTCTATACTACTTGCAGAACTATAAGTCAGTGTTACCTATATAAGAAATAGCTGATATTCAAGATTATCTACCACACAGCATCAACCCATATATCAATTAATGGGTAAATGGTGAAGAAAATAGAGCATGTATAACTCTTGAAACACTACTCATTTCATAAAATAGTTTTCAATTTTTTTATTAAATTTATTAATAGAGATGAATGTACAGGACATTATGTGAAATAAAGTATCAGAAATGACAAATGACTATATACATGTCATATATATGTGTGTGTGTGAAAATGACTATATACATAGTATCTCACTAAGATTAAGGTAAAAAAAATCAATTGAATAAAAGTAGAGAAAAATATTTCTCAGAAATTATTCAAAAGGAAATAAGACAGGATTGGATTGGGAAAATCAAGAGTTATTTTGTTGTTATTTTGTTGGTTTTGTTTACTGATCATGAGCTTTCTTTTTTTGTTTGTTTATAGAGCTTAGACTCAACCCAGTCATTTCACATACTAGGAAACGACTCAAATACTAAGCTCTGCTCCTGTCCCATGTTATCAGACATAATGTACATTATATTACTGTGCATAAGCAAGTTTTATTTCTTTTCTGATATAAGAAAATCACTAATCTTACCATGATTATATACTTATTACTCAGATTATCACTAAGAATACATCTTATATTTCTCATTTTCTGGATTGGTTTTGCTTATCCTAATCATATTATATGTGGCAAAATTATATCTTTACGAAAGAAAAAATTTAAAAAGTGATTTTTTTTTACACTTTGTGCAGTAAGAATGGATGATCTATATCCACTTTCCTAGCATTAAAAGTGGAAGCATACAATTTTTTAAACATGGACTTTTCTATTTGATTGAAGTGATTAAGGAAAGTTAAAAACTTATGTTTATTTATCTGAACACATAAATTTGGATAAAATTTTTAAAGCATCACCTCCTAATACACACTCAAAACGTCTTTTTGTGTATTCTTTGAAAATTTCATATACATATGCAGTGTATCTTGATCATATCCGTACCTCACTGTCCACTCCATTTTTACTAACTTGCCATCACACAGGCATGTTTATTTATTTATTTAGTTTTTTAGAGATAACTCACTGAGTCCCATTAGTGCGATCCACATGCTCATAGGTTGGGAGTTATCATCTGGGGTATGTGTCACTTACCTATGGCCACATTCCTAAAGAGAGTGACTCTCCCTTACCAAGTAGCCAACTTCAAATACTCCCTTAGTTAGGGGTTGGGCCTCAGAGCTCCTCCCCAATCATTGGTGGAATTACTAACTGGCTTGATCTTACACAGGCCTTGTGTATTTAACAACAGCTGCTGTGACGTCAAAGTACAACAGTCATGTCATATCCAGAGGGTAGAATTTCATTTTTACATAACATTGTTATAATTACATAGCATATTTTTAAGAAATGCAACTTTTTATTTGTGAATAGTATCATATTTTATAAATGATTATTTCATGGAAATTGTGATTTTAGCTGCACACATGAGTGAGTTTGTGGTTAAAACAGAGATCAGCCACTGGTACTCTGCCTCTGGTGCTCTATAATTTTTCTGACCATGTGGATGAGTGGCATGGTCTCCTAAACTTACAGAGTTTGTCAATTATGCTGTTGGATGACAAGCAGACCCCAAAGATTCACACATTTCTGATGATCCAAGTCTAGAATTACAAGTGTCAGCTCCAGTTTCATATAGGATTGTTTTTGATACTAAAAGGTGTTAAATATGAAGTAGTAATGTTTTCAAAACAGGCCGGGCGGTGGTGGCTCACACCTTTAATCCCAGCACTTGGGAGCCAGAGTCAGGTGGATCTCTGTGAGTTCAAGGCCAGCCTGGTCTACACAGCCAATTCCAGGACAGACTGCTAAGCTACTCAGAGAAACCCTGTCTCAAAAAATGAAAAAACAAAACAAAAGAAACTTTGCCAGGCGGTGGTGGCACACGCCTTTAATTCCAGCACTCGGGAGGCAGAGCCAGGCAGATCTCTGTGAGTTCGAGGCCAGCCTGGTCTACCAAGTGAGTTCCAGGAAAGGCGCAAAGCTACACAGAGAAACCCTGTCTCAAAAAACAAAAAAACAAAAAAAAACAACAACAAAAAAAAAACAAAAAACAAAAAACAGTAAATTACAGATCTGATAATTTAAAGAAAAAATCTAAGAGGTCACAATTGTTCAATCCTTAGGGTTTCTTTTTGTTTTGTTTTTTCTTTCTTTTTTTCTTTTTCTTTTGTTTTTTGTTTTTTTTCCATACAGGGTTCCTGGCTGTCATGGAACTCACTCTGTAGACTATCCTGGTCTTGAACTTAGAGATCTGTCTGCCTGTCTCTGCCTCCCAAGTGCTGGGATTAAAGGTGTGTGACATCACCTCCTGGCTTCTTTAGGATTTCTAAAGTGTTATATCAACAATTATTAAGATGATCTGTATACATGTATTCTGTCTGATATCATAGTATGTAACTCACAGCTATGAGTACAATTTTAGGGAATTATATAGATACATATATACCTATGATCAGTTGAACCATTGTCTATAGATATTCAAGTGTGTTATCTTAATGGCATTCAGCTTTCAAACTGATGAACTGATAGGTTCAGAGACTTACTTAGTGAGAGTCTTATTTGGGAAAGCTAACAGGTAATTAAAACTCATGAAGGTAGTGATGACTTGAAGGACTCAGCATAAAAATACATGGAGAAAAATTATAGCCTAATTAAAAAACCTAGGATATGTGTTTAAACACAATTGAGTTATTTAATGAGTAGATTTATTGAGAGAATAGCACTCTGTCACACCACTTCAGCATATTGAATACCTCCAGGGGAAAATGTTGCAAGGGAGTTTTAATTAATTTCTTTCATCTAATCCTCTCTTAACTCTGAAAAATCCTTTGTCACACACATCATGTGACTCTCAAGGACAGAGTGAGGGCCATTGAAAAGCAGTGTTATCCAAATAAGGTTGTTAAGAGGCCATTTCTAACTTCTTCATTAAAGCTAATGCACTTAACACTACTGCCATTCAAAATCCATATTGCACAGCAGCAGCAATTATATAAAGTAGCTACTTCTTCAGTCTGTCCTTATATGCTATCATTATATTTTTAGGAACTTTAGTGTGGCAAAATTCCAGAATATTCAGTTCTAGCCTGTGAAAGATTGCAACTCCTCTAACAGCTTGAAATAGCAATATTTCAAACCATTGGGTGTATCAGCTTCTATATCTAAAATTGAGTGCCAGGCTTGAAGCTTTTGGTAATTTATCTATAGTTTTTTTTTTTTATATAACTCTGGGTCACAGAGAGGGATAGAAGATTAACGAGGTGACATATTAAAAGTTATATGAATAATAAATATTATCCTCTAGTTTTTTTCTGTAGGATAAATGAAGTCATGTGTAGGTTAAGTAACCATTAGAGCTGATTTTTTTAAAGGATCCATTTATGATTCATTTAACTACATTTCTAGCACTTACTCCCTTCTGCTATTCTTAACTTGTCACTTTGAGTGCAAAAGGTTTGGTGAGAGCAGGAGTCATTGATAAAAATATGTAAATTCGTGTTAACTTCAGCAATCTTTTAAAATACATGTCACTACATCAAGTTAAATGTCCAAAGAACAATATTTTTCCTATTCTTTGCCAAACACCCTGCTGTTTTTTTTTATTTTATTTTTTATTTTTATTTTTATTTTTACTCTTTTGCTCTTTGGGGGCCCACTACTCAGTTCCCAAATAAATACACAGAGGTTTATTCTTTCTAATGAATGCCCAGCCTTAGCTTGGCTTGTTTCTTGCTAGCTTTTAAGTTAAATTATCCCATCTACCTTTTGCCTCTGGGCTTTTATCTTTCTCTATTCTATATACTTTTCTTCATTTCTTACTCTGTGGCTTGTTGTGTAGCTGGGTGGCTGGTCGATGGTGTCCTCTCTTCTCCCTTTGCTCCCTGAACTTGTCCTTCCTGATTTCTCCTCCTATTTATTCTCTCTCCCTGTCATCCCCTCCTATCCTTTCTCCTGCCTAGCTATTGGCCATTCAGATCTTTATTAAATCAGATGTTTTAGTCAGGCACAGTAACACAGCTTCATGGAGTTAAACAAATGCAACATAAAAGAATACAACATATCTTTGCACCATCAAACAAATATTCCACAGCATAAACAAATGTAACACACCTTAAGTAATATTCCATAACACCCACTCTTTACTAAGATTTTCCTTACTATAGTCAGAGAGAGAGAGAGAGAGAGAGAGAGAGAGAGAGAGAGAGAGAGAGAGA